>JADRCD010205885.1:839-12775 GCA_019843815.1 Montemys delectorum | reverse complement strand
ACATTTTATTACTATTATGATGTCCAACTTTTCTACTTGTCTTCAGTTGGAAGGGCTGATCTATCATGGCCATCGCACAGAAGTCCCTTTCCTTAATTCCTTCCTTTCCCTCATCCTTACGCATCAGCAAGTCACCTCCTTTTCCTCTTTAGCACATTCCCTGAACTTGATCATTTCACCCAATCTTCCTTGAGCTACAGTAGGAAAATGGAGATAAGGTTCTACATTAGCAAGCATGTTTTTGAAAAACAAAATCTATTCCATTTAACTTGTAGACTTCATGAGTAAAACAATAAAAATAAATAAATAAAACAAAAAGAATAGACAGCACACCTTCAAGAACTCCTTGCATGTCACAGCTGAACTATTTCAGCACAAGTTTCTTCAGTGTGCTCAGTTACCAATATTCACCTGGTTTGATCATTTATATTGGGGTATTAATATTAACAAACTATAAATGCATTCTATACATGAACTATTAGAATTTTACAAGCCTGAAGCTCTACATGTAGGTGTTTTTCCTTAAAATAGTTTGTTACATTAACATCTCAGTTTTTTTCTGTGACTTTTTCTACTAATGATCTTCATTGTATTCTTTAATTCACTTTTAATTTAGTAGGCAGTTTTGACAATAACCTTGGGCTGGATTCAACATGATTCAAAAGTGTATGTAGGGGAGTTGTTATATAAAATACTGTTATGATTATCTCAGCTTTGGGAAAAGCAGAAGTAAGGACCACTGTTGAAAATGCTTAGAGTTTTAAATGTTCCCTATCAAGAAAAGGAAGTAGATAAGATCTTTTTCAAACTTACTGTTACTATATTTTACTTGGCTGAACATAATACAGCTAAGCCCATGAGACGCGGGTCCCTGTTTCTAATGATTTTTGCCTGAGAGTAAACAGAACAGTTGTAACTGAGCTCCAGATTGTGAGGTGGCAGCTTTGGTGAAAATGGACCCGGGATGAGGTAGAACCATGGTTAACCTAGAAACCTTGACTCTGCAAATTCAGAACTCCAGAAGCAATGGCCGAGGGACCACAAGCAGCCGTGCCTTGTCTTCAAATGGGAGTCATTCTTTTATTATATGTTGCTTTAATTTTTTTTTGAGAGTATAATATAATTGCATCATTCTTCCCTTCTCTTCTGCCCTCTAACCCAGGAGTTCTCAAGTTTCCTAATGTTGCATACAGTTCCTACTGTTTAGTACAGTTCCTCAAGTTGGCGTGACTGACAACCATGAATTATTTTTTTCTTGCTACTTCGTAACTGCAATTTTGCTACAGTTATGAATTGTAAATATTCATGGTAGTCAATGGTCTTAGGGGGCCTTTGTGAAAGGGTCATGACCCACAGGTTGAGAACTGGTGCTCTAAGCCCTCCCATATATTCCTTCACTCTTTCAAATCCATAGTCACTTGCTCTTTGTTGTTGCATATGTGTATACATATAACAAATATTTTATATACATAATACATGTATATATATGTACACAACACTACATATATATATGTATATATATATAATGTACTCATATATATTCCTAAATACATTAGTACAACCTTCTCGGTCCGTATCTTGTTACTTGTGTGTATGTTTTCAGGGCTGACCACTTGGTATTAGATAACCAGTTGATGGGCTATTCCCTAGAGAAGACTATTTCTCCCACTCCCTGAGTCCTCGGTGGCCTGAAGTTCTCCGTCCATGGTTGAGGACTCCTAGGCTTTCCCCATCTCTTGTTCAGGCCGTGTTGAGGCAGAGAAGTCACTTTCCTTTTTGCTTTTCTTCCCCTTTTTATTGAAAACACTTTTTCCTCACATAATATACCGTACTTATGGTTTTCCCTCTCTCCACTCCTCCCAGTTACTAGACACCTCCCTTCCCATCCAGATCCATCCCATTTCTATCTCTCATTAGAACACAAGCAGGCTTCTAAAAGACAATAATAAAATATAATGTAATAAGACAAAACCAAAGCTAGCACATTGTAATAGGACAAAGTAAGCCAAAAGAGCCAAAGAAAAGACACAAGAAACAGAAAGAGAGAGCAGAGACCAAGTCGTTCACATGTTCAGGAATCCCAAAAAAACCACTAAACTGGAAATCATAAAGTGTACACAAAGGGCCTTTGTCTTAGTTAGGGCTTCTATTGCTGTGATAAAACACTATGACCAAAAAGCAGATTAGGGAGGAAAGGGTTTATTTAGCTTATACTTTATAATCTATTATCGGAGGAAGTGAGAACAGGAGCCCAAGCAGGGCTACAACCCAGAGGCAGGAGCTGATGCAGAGGCCAGGGAGGAGCGCTGCTTGTTGGCTTCCTTCGCCTGACTCGCTCAGCCTGACTTCTTATAGAGCCCAGTACTACCAGCCCAGGCTGAGCCCTTCCTCACCGCTCAGGAATTGAGCAAATGCCTTCCAGCTGGATCTCACGGAGACATTTCCTTCTCTGTGATGACTCTAGCTTGTGTCAAGTTGACACACAAAGCCAGCCAGTACAACTGAACCCTTGTCAATTTGACACACACACACACACACACACACACACACACACACACATACACACACACATACACCAAAAAAAGCACAACAAAGTCACAACCCTTACTTTCTTACTCATCCCCACGATCTAAATAACTTTTAAAGTCCTATGGTCTTTACAGATTCAAACACATTAAAATTTCAAGCCCTTTAAAATATTCAAATTCTTTTAAAATCCAAAGTCTTTTACAATTCAAAGTCTCTTAACATTGGGTTCCAGTAAAATACTTTCTTAGTTCAAGAGGGAAAAATCAAGGCCCTGTCACAATTAAATCAGAGTAAAATCAAACTGCAATCACCCAATTTTTAGAATCCATTCACCACAATCTTCTGGGTTCCTCCAAAGGGCTTGGGTCACTTCTCCAGCTCTGACCTCTGTAGCACACAGCTTGTCTTCGAAGCTCTAGCTGCCTCCACTCCACTGCTACTGCTGTTCTTGATGGTCATCCAATGGTACTGGCATCTCCAAAATGCTGGGGTCTTCCGCTGCAACCAGATTGCACTTTCACAGGTAGCTTCGCATAGAATCTCTTTATAGGCTCTCATAGGCTCAACTTCTATGCATGACTTCTTGAGTCCTCGACCTTCAACTGCCACTAAGGCTGCACCTTCACCAGTGGTCTCTCCTGGGCTCTCAGAGTGTCAAGCCTCAGCTGCTCTCCATGTCCTCAAAACCAGTGTCATCTGGGTGACTCTTACACAGTGCCAAGTCCAGCTGCCAACACAAGGTACAACCTTGACTGCCTCTGGAACACAGCTTCTTTGTGCTCTCAGAAAACACTTCCTAGAAGATTTCACCTAAGTGATGTTGATCTTTTCTTAATCGTCATAATTTCTTAGCTCCAGCTAGCCAGAATCAATTGTTCCAGTAATCTCAAAGTTTCACGTTAGTAGTTCTGGTATCTTGTTAATCACAACTGATTGTCCAGCCCCAGCAAACAAAAACCACAGAATCTTAAATCAAAATAGCAATGGCCCTAAAAGACTCTTCCCTCTGAAATTTCACAAGCCAGGCCTCCATCTTCTGCACTGCTCTCAACACTCTTATCTTCCAAGCTCCTACAGAACATCCCACAGAGCCTTTAACACTCAATGGGTCTTCTAGTCCAATGTTCCAAATCATTCCACAATAATTTTTTTTTCAAAAGAAAGAAAGGAAAGAAGAGCCTTGAGATGACATTATGAGACAAAGAACCTCCAAAAATGCCATTGAGTTCATTTTCCATTGACCATCTACTGCTGGACACTTAGCCTATCCTACCCTTAAGGGTAGTTTGCTTCCCCAGTGAGAATCCCTTGGAGGAAATTAAATTTTCATTTGCAAGGGGTGATCAATTAGACAGCTTCTGGATTAGGAGTGGGGCTGTGTGTCCATTCTCTTTTCAAGTCTAGGGCCCCATATAGGCCCTGTGCATGCTGCTCAGGGTCTTTGAGTTCGTATGTGCATCGATCATGTTGACTTAGATTTAGAGAGTTTTATTTTTTTCTTGGTGTCCTCCATCATGTCTGGCTCTTACACTCTTTCCACTTCCTCCTTTGCAGGGTTCCCTGAGCCCTGAGGTGAGGGGTTTGCTGGAGCCAACCCATCTACAGCCGAGTGTTCCAAGATTTCTCACTCTACATATTGTCTGGCTGTGGGTCTTTGTATTTCTTCATGATAGCTGAGCAGGGTACTGATCTATGAGTACAGCAGAATGTATAGAAGTCATTTTATTGCTACGTTTTGGTTTTGGTTTTGATTTTGGTTTTTTTTTTTTTTTTAAAGAAAAGTAGTATTTGGTTGTTTTTTTTTTAAGATTTATTTTTTATTTATTTTATGTGTATGTGTACACTGTAGTTGTACAGATGGCCATGAGCTATCATGTGTGTGGCTGCTGGGAATTGAACTCAGGACCTCTGCCGGCCCGCTCACTCCGGCCCTGCTCGCTCCAGCCCCGCTGGCTAAGGTGTAATTCACTGTAGCTGACTTCAGACGCACCAGAAGAGGGCGTCAGATCTCATTATGGGTGGTTGTGAGCCACCATGTGATTGCTGGGATCCGAACTCAGGACCTTCGGAAAAGCAGTCAGTGCGCTTACCCACTGAACCATCTCAACAGCCCAGAAAAGTAGTATTTGGTTTTATCCTAGGACCCCGGGGCTATCTAATCTTGGGTTCTTGGTCATTCAAGCAGTGTCAAACACATGTTCGATCTCATGGAGTGGGCCTTATGTCAAATCTGACATTGGTCGGTTCCCACAGCTTTGTGCCATCTTTGAACCAGAATATCTTGTAAGCAGGATAGAGTGTAGATCAAAGAGTTTGTGGCTGGATTGGTGCTTATGTCTCTCTTTTGGTAGGATGCAGAGTGCCTTCCTGTATTAAAGATGTTAGCATGTTCTAGTGTAGGTTTTATGCAGGCACTAGCTCAACTCCTCCATGTTCCATAAGTTGTGTGGCTGTTCTCTTCAGCAATGGGCCCTTGCTGTCAGTCTGTGGAGAGCAAACTGGAGTCTTGGCAACAGCTTTGTTTGTTTGGAGTTCCCATGGGGTCAACAACTTCATTAAATGTAACTCAATCTTGGCACTGAAACTTCATTTGGTGAAAAGAGTTGTCTCCCCTGTTACTTGGCAATTTCATTTAGTTCATTCTCACATATGTATATATTTTAGGAAACTTCTACTGCATTCGGTTTCTATACAGCCCCTTAATTTTAGCCGTCTCTCCCAGTATCACCCTCCTCTTCCGTCCCCCTCCTCCTCATTCAGCCCTCCGATACTAGCCCCGCCCACCCATCCATAACTATCTACTCTATTTCCGTTTCCTAGGGAGATCCGTTGGCCCCTTCCCAGTCCCTCACCTTGTAGCTGTCCTGCAGCTACGTAAACAGGGTTCCTGAAAGAAAGGCAGGGGTCTAGGAATGGGGGATCGGACAGCGAGAGAAAATAACGAGACCAAGTCAAAGTTTTCCAACCAAGGTCCCAAGTTTACTTAGGAGAATCAGCCTTTTATAAGAAATGAAACCAACCCCCTCAATGCCAGGCTCTTGTGGCCTCATTAGCATCTTGTTGTTTTGTCCTCAGGCAGGTGAAGCGGCTCTAGAGGGCGTGGCTCCTTTAGGAAAGCTGCAGACTTGGCTGAACAATAGACCTCCCGAAAGGCAGGGAAAAACTCCACCCTGCTTGAGGCTGGGGGAGGTCACAATACTAAACTGTATGGTTCTATAGATTGTCGCTTTCTTAATCCTAGCATCTCCTGGTGCATCCATCCTGTGCATAGAATGCCTTGGTAAACACTTTTGGATGAAGAAATATGGATTTAGCTGACAGTTCTCAAGCACCAATACCACTGCACCGGGATTAGTTTTTGTGGAGAGACTCGGAGCCAGTAGCATACAAGAGAGACACATCTTGTGGAAAGAAAGAGATCAGTTTTAAAAAGCTGAACTTTCTTTATGCTAGCTCGTTCTGTGGTAACCAGTCTAGTGCCCCTGAACCTAACTTATCTCTGTGTCCTGTCAACTTTTTCCAAGAGTCATTACAATTAGTTCTCACTAAGTAGTGCGTAATAGCATTTACATATTAATGTGTCTAGGCTTCTACCTTATTCTTTTCATTATCTCTCTGTCCTTACCAGGCCCAAGCCTTGTACTCCTGAGACTCTAGTGAGACTGTAGATGCACGCCCACATATACCATATCTAGATGTTTTAAAGTTACAAATAAGAATAATAATTTGTTAAATAAAATTTGTTTGGGGCTACAACATGTCTCAGAGGTTGAAGGTGCTTGCTGTTAACTAACTAACCTGTTTACAACCTAAATTCGGTCCCCTAAACCCTTGTGGTGAAAGAACTGACTCCTGAAAGGTGTCCTTGAAACTCCACACGTGGGCCAAGGTACATGCATACATGAACATGCACACGCCAAACATACTGTAAACAAGAAAATTAATTCAAAATGTTTAAATATGTCACACCCTCCTTATCATGTAGAACTTTCATTTTTTAAGCAAATCTGTTATAAGGTTAAGTGTTAGCATAACTATCAAAGATGTTGCTATTAAATGTCTTGAGTGTTGTCTTGATGGCTCCTCTATGTTTGGAAGAATCCTAAAGTATGTGATTCATGAGCCTTCAAACCTGATTATGCTACAAAGTGTGGGTTCTGTATACTTCGTTTACCTTCACTACTGGTTTTCCCTAATCTTATCTCTGATTTTTTGCATATGTGTTGGCTGATTTTGTGTGACAGTTTGACTGGGCTGGGGATGCCCAGATGACAGTAAAAATATTAGTTATTGGTGTGCATGTAAGAATGTTTCTGGAAGTGGTTAGTATAGAGTGAATGAAAAAAACCATACCGTTGTGGTGTAAGAATTGAGCAAACAGGAACACCTCATAAAAATACCGAGGAGCCAGGAATGTCCATTAAGCCTAAACACAGAGAGCTTCAGAAGGGTTTATTGAACAAATGTCCATCCCCAGGAAATGCCCTAATTGCAGGGAGTAATGCCTGGTTCCAGGAAACGTCCCCAGTAGGGGGTGGATCTCCCCCACCCCCACCCCTTCTACGTACAACAGGTATCTCCTCCTCACCTGGGGTACAAAGGTCAATGGAAACAAAGAACAATGAGCTCCACCAATGGGAGATAACCAACTCATGCTCTAAACGTATGTTCTGGAAGGGTATAAAAAGTGTGTGCTTGTGTTCCTCGGGGTCGCCTTTGCCTGAATGTGGGATGATCCCAGTACACTGGATTATTAAAAACCTGTTGCTGATTGCATCGATCTCTGTCTCTGTGTCTTTGTGAGTGGGATGACATCCTGAATGTAAGACTCAGCTCTCCGAATCTTACAGTGGTTGCATATGCTATCCTATTATCAGGAAATCCCCTAGGACCCCAACCATACGCATTATGCCTTCTAGAGAATAAGCATATTCCCCCCTCACTAACTCACTCCCTTTCTGCCTCCCTTCCTCTTTCTCTTTAGTAACCGATGATCCAGCTCACAGAAGAGGGTAAGAAAGTCGAAGGAAATGGAAATCCTCCAAAACCTAGCAGCATAGGATTCTAGGTCAAGACTTCAGCCTCAGCCGGGCGGTGGCGGTGCACGCCTATAATTCCAGCACTTGGGAGGCAGAGGCAGGCGGATTTCTGAGTTCGAGGACAGCCTGGTCTATAGACTAAGTTCTAGGACAGCCAGGGCTACTCAAAACAACAACAACAACAACAACAACAACAAAAATATATATATATATATATATATATATATATGACTTCAGCCTCATTTAATCAGCCAAGGGTCTGATCTGCTGGGGAAGTGAGGAGCAGGGTGAGAGTGAGAACAGAACTCAGGACCATGTGAGTTGTTAGGCAAGCACTCTGTCACTGTACCACTTCCTAGCCTGAGACAGCAACTTTTATTAGAATTTCTTAGATAAGTAGAATTCTGGATTTCACAAATTGTATTAAAATGTTGGGCAAGTTTGTCCCATTTTTTTCTCAAACATTTCCAAAGAAATCATTTGTATTTAAAGCAGAACCTATAATATCAGCATATAATATGTAAATATATGTTGCAATAAATAAAATGAGAACATTCTCACTGTTCAATTTTTTTTTTTTTTTTTTTTTTTAGGTCTGTGTATAGAAAGAAGTGGGATGGAACTAAGCAATGACATCCAACAAAATCACACTGAGCAACAGGTCTCACAAGGGATGATTATTAAAAGGGAGGGGATAAGGAGGCACAGAGGCTGCCTCTGGATGGAGGAAGGGGAAAAAGGGGAAGGGGAGAAGCAAGGCCTTTTGTGGCACATGCACAGGAGGACATGAGACAGGCAACAATAGGAATGTGTCGCCTCTGGGCAGCTAGTGACACGTCCTGTTGTCACTGATCCCTTGGAGCAGACCAAAGAGGTGTCTGTTGGTCCCATTGTTGCCAAGTCCCTTGAGCTGGCCACAGGGATGCCTGAAGACCAACAGAGTCAACTAGTAGGTCAGAGGCCAGAAGCCAGCTTATTGTAAGACTGGCCCTGAACTACCTCTGATACCTGGAGAACGTGTCCCTCACTGGTTTCTGTACTTGCTCTGTTTGTACAATGTTGCTCATAGTTGACTAAAGAAAGCTTTCTGTAATCATGGCAAATACTAGCAATGACCAACGTATACCAAGAAAATGTCTGCTTTGAATGATAGTTTTGGAGCCTTCAGTTTGGGCCTGTGGTGAGGCAGCATGGGAAACTAAAGAGAGAGAGGATGAGATTAGACTTCAAACATCCCTTCTGAGGGTATATATATATATATATATATATATCCAGTGATCTAGACCAATGGTTCTCAGCCTTCCATTTGCTTCAACCCTTTAATACAGTTTCTCACCAACCATAAAATTATTTCATTGCTACTTCATACTATAATTTTGCTGCTGTTATGAATTGTAATATAAATATCTGTGTTTTTTTGATGGCCTTAGGTGACCCCTGTAAAAGAGTCATTTGAATCGCAAAGGGGCCGTGACACACAGGTTGAAAACTTCTGAGAGACTTCCCATAAGGCCCTGCCTCATAAAGTTTTCAGAACCTGTTAACAGTACCTCTTTAGAGACTGGCCAAGTCTTTAACACCTGGGCATTTTGGGAGCCATTAAGATCAAAAACTATAGCAACACTTGAGTAGGACGTGGTGGTATATGCCTTAAATCCTAACATTTGGGAGGCAGAGACAGGTAGATCTCTGTTTGAGGCCAACATAGTCTACATGGTGAGTTTCAGGACAACTGGGACTAAATAGTGATACCCTGTCTCAAAAACAAGACAACAATAGTAATACTGAATGCCTGATTACCTTCTGAGGATCTGCAACTTCAGAAAGTATAGTACGTTGCACAAGTACAAGGTAGTTACATGGCCAGCCCTTGATATAAACCCTATAGTCCTGGGTTGCTGTGAGCTCTCTATGTGAGCAGCATTCACATATTATAGCTCATTGCAGGCAGACGTGAATATAGCCTGTGCTATGGGAGAGAATGCTGAGAAGCTTGAGCCTGCTCTTTCAAGACTTCAACCTGTATATGTTCCCTCAATTTGTGTCCTTTAACTGTGATATATTTTAGCCACAGAGACAACCATATACTGAGTTCTGTAAATCTTCCCATTATATCAGCAAATACAGAGGCTAGGCTTAGAGATACCTGACAAAAATCTGTGAATGAATTTAAAACTGGAACATACATATCTGCCTGTGGTATATTGCTCCGTTTCTTAAGTGTGTCAAAGAGTGTGCTGTTCATATCAGTAAAGCAATGAGATGTGGTTTAGAGATTCTGTTACTTACTTTTCTGTTGCTGTGCTAAAAAATCAGCTTACAGAAGAAAAAAAAATTATTGTGGACTTACAGTTTTAGAAGTTGGAGTCTATAGCCATCATGGCAGAGAGCATGGCAGCAGACAGACAGATTTGGCGCTGGAGCAATACTGTGACGCAGAGAGAGCTAACTGGGAATTGCATTGACTTTTGAAAGGTCATAACCCACTCACACCTCCAACAATGCCATACCTCCTAATACTTCCCAAAGAGTTCTACCAACTGAGGACCAAGTACTCAAATGCCTTAGTTTGTGGGGGCAATTCTCATTCAAACCTCTAAGAAGTCTACTGCCAAGTATTGCCCACCAAAAGAACTTTGCCTAATAAGTAATACAGTTAAGGATGCTAATGAAGTCATCACTTGGAACAGGAAAATTCATGATTTTTTTCAACCACTACAACACAAACACACACACACACACACACACACACACACACACTCTTTTAACTGATACAAAAGCAAAGACTGTATAAGGCTAAGAGTTCTAAAACAGTAACATTAGTGTGATTACAATGAACATACACATTTAACAATGGGAAAATATTATCTAAAGCAACTTGTCCTCTATTGATTGAAAAAAAAACTTGGTGGAAACAAATTTTTATTTTTTTTCCAGAACCCAAATCATTCTAAGAACTCACCTCCTACACACCTAGTATTTGATATTTAATCTCCAGATATCTTTAGAGAAATTTGTCAGCATGGCAGATACAATCTTAAAGGAAGCTCAAAAAGACTTTGTAGAGAGAAAAAAAGAACAACAAAAACAACAGACAATTGTTTGGAGACGTTCTCTAAAGGAATACTAATGAGATATGTGAAGTTAATGTAAGTAAATAGACATACGTGAACGTCAATGGTTTGATAAACTACCCAAGAGGGTCATGGGAAATATGTCTGTTATTTCTTCAAGATGATAATACAGTGACTCTCACTTACATTAACCTGCACCCACAGAATAAGCTAGGCAGAAAAGGAATGCAACATGTTACATGTACTGGAGTCACAAACCTGTGTCAACGTGCTGAGTTATAGCTTATATAATTGCTTCATAGGAAAGTGGCACCAAGAATTTAAAATATAATTAAAGAAAAATTTTAATTGCCCTGGAGAGATACCCCAGTGCATTTGCTGGTCATCCAAAGGACCTGGATTTGGCTCCCAGCAACTACATTTACAACTTCCTGTAACTCCAACTCCAGGAGACCCAACCCAACACTATCTTCTGATCTCTGCTGAAATCCGTATATACACGGCACACACACACACACACACACACACACACACACACTCACACACAAATGAAAATAAAAATAAATTTTAAATTTAAATAATTTATTCAACAGTTGTTATTACAATTCAGGCAATCTGTGTATGGAAGTTTCTCCGGGTCACTCCCCATATAATATCCCTTTCAACCCTACTATTACCTTCCCAATGCAAGCCATTTTAATTTTAATATGACCAGGCCTTTTTCATAATTGATCCCTGGCACTCAACTCAACTCCTTTTCTAGAAAGCATTCAATATTGTTTTTCAGACAGGCTCTGTATAGTTCAGGCTGGCCTCAAATTTTGTAGGTAGCTAAAAATGGCCTTTCAGTTCTGGTCGTCCTCCCTCCACCTCCCTAATGCTACCATTCCAGATACCAGCAGTAGGCTTCGTGTCTTCACAAGTACAATACAATTACTGTTGTAAAAAAGGGGTTAGTGAAGGTAAGAAAGGATCTTCTGTAAAGAGAAACATTGAATACTAGTCCATTACCTTTCCCAATATCCCACAGCAAGTTTTCCCACTTCTCTCCAGGCATTCAAAGTATAGGGTCTCTAAACTAGATAGGAGTTGATCGTTGTGCTCTCTTGCTCTTGCTCCCAGTCTGTCCTTTCACCCCTCCCCCTCTCTCTCCACATGCTCAAGGCCAGCCTCTACTCTTCTCCTCTCCTCACCTCTTCTCTCTCTCTCTGTCTCTCTCTGTCTCTCTCTGTCTCTGTCTCTCTCTGTCTCTGTCTCTCTCTGTCTCTCTCTCTCTCTCTCTCTCTCTCTCTCT
>JADRCD010205884.1:17193-33074 GCA_019843815.1 Montemys delectorum | reverse complement strand
GGACTTGGCGGGGAGGTAGCGCGCCTGGACCTCTGTCCCATCTCCGGCCTGGCTTGGTGTATCGCAGCCCGGCGGGAGGGAAGGCCAGGAGGACAGCGGAGCACCAGTTACAGGTCCCCAAAGACCGGTTGTCACCCAGGTCTCGCGCCACTGAGGCCCAGGTGTACTCTGTAGACTATGGAGTCAGTTTAACAGGCAGAGGCTTTGGGGAGGAGCAGAGGACCGTAGTAGGAGGCGCGCCAGCCTTGCACAGCATGCCCTGCATTTGAAATCCGGGTGCAGTTGGGTCCCCAGCTCCCTTCTGTAGGGTTCACCTGGAGCCATCGTCCATATCTATGTTCACGAGAGGTTTAGTGAACACCAGACTCACAAGCTTTTCCCTTCTCCCGGAGGAGAGCCAGGGAGTGCTGTCTGTCCGGGATTTGCACCAACCACTACACCCCTGCCTCCTGCCTCCAGAGTTAGTAATGCTCCGCCCCTTGCGCTGCAGGCCCCACTCCAGTGTGCCTCACTAACTATCCCAAACAGTTTGGCTTTCTAAGTCCCTCTCCAGCAAGCTAGGGACACTTATAAAAGAAAGCACCCGTTGTTAGCACCTCTGCCTCTTAGCCTCTTCCCAAATATTGACCAGCATCTGTAAGTCGTCTCAGAGGGGGCTCTCTGGTTACCCACTCGGCCCAAGCAGCCTTCAGCTAGAGCTGAAGAGGAGAGGCATCGGGTCTGACCCACGTGGTTCCTTTTGATGCTTTGCTGAGCTGTTTTTTTAACATACCTCTGGGATGGAGATAGCCTCTGGGATCAAGAGCTGTTGGGCTTCTGTGTGTTGTCTTTTTGGAAATACGAATATTCGAAGTTTGAAAATTACCTTTATTTTATGAATGTGAGTGTATGCGCAGGTGTGGAGGTCAGAGGACAACTTTGGAGAGTTGGTTCTCTCCTTCCACCAGGTGGTTCTCAGGCTTGGAGGCAAACACCTTTACCACACTGAGCCATCTTGCTGGTCCATAAATATACTCCCCTCCCCTTATAATAAAAGTGCTGCCTGCTTAGTATAAGAGCTAAAATGAAGTGTTAAGAAAGTGACAGCCCTTTGATTGTTGGTGAGGGGTGGGCAGTGTTTAAGATGTAAATAAATAAATAAAGGACAAAAAAAAAAGAGTTCCCAGGGAACTCCACCCTCTGGAGCTAAGCCTGGGACCTTTGTTCCTTATTGTTCTAGACCACGTACATCTGTTGTTGGCTCGTATGTCCTTTTGTTCAAAATCTGTAAGGATTATACTGCAACCCTCCGGCCCACCCCCACTGACCTACCTTTGCAGCCAGGCTTCCTGTCCTAAAGGCTTAATGACCTCCCCACACAGAACCATCTGCCTGATCAGACACGAGAGTGGTTGGAAGGGATGCTTTAGATTTTAAACCAGAACAGAAGGTACATCTAGGAGGAAAGGAAGTCCCAGATACCATCCTGGGGGACTGCATTAGAAATAAACTTCACTCCGCTGTCCTATGGCCACCGTGCTTGCCCCTGATGGGGTTGTAGATTCCTCACACCTGGGGCAGTCTGGCAGGCAGTGCCCTTTGCAGCCTGTTCTATTCACAGCTATCGAGTTTGCAGGCCAGATGGGTTTGGCAAGGTAAAACTTCTCGACCCGTCGTCGTCGTCGTCGTCGTCGTCTTTCTTTGTCTCTTTCAGGGGTTGGCAAAACAACCTTGATCCAGAAAGCCATCGAGGTCCTGCAGTCTTCTGGGGTGCCCGTGGATGGATTTTACACACAAGAAGTCAGGCAGGAAGGGAAGAGGATAGGATTCGATGTCGTCACCCTGTCTGGTGCCCAGGGGCCTCTGTCCAGAGTAGGGTACTGGTGTTTTGTTTCTGCGGGGTTTTGTCTCTAGCCTGGCTTCTGCGCTTCTTGGGAACATTTCTTCTCTGTGTGAGTGTCCGTGCACGTGGTCCATGTGTCTGTGCAGAGGCCAAACGGGGACATTTGGTATCCTGCTCTGTCGCTCTCTGCCTTAGTCCTCTGAGACAGGGAGTCTCACAGAACCTGGAGTTGGCATGGGGGCCAGCCCCAGAACTGTTGTGGGCAAGCCTCTATCACTAAGCTGTAACCCCAGCCTTCAGTTTAATTTTAATCTTAGTTTTGATACAAGGTCTTGCTATATAACCCCGGCTGGCCTGGAACTCACAGAGACCCACCTGCCTTTGCCTCCTAGTGCTGGGATTAAAGGCCTGCCCCACCATGCCCAGCAACCCCTTGCTTACTTTTTATTTTGAGAAAGGCTAAGTTAGTTGCCCAAGCTGGCTTTGAACTCAGCTATGGCCCAAACAGCCCTTAAGCTTTTTGTTCTCTTGCCTTCTCTCTCCTCAGCCTCCTGACTAGTTAGGACAATGACAGGAGACCTGCCTGCCACATTGGGCTCAGCTTTTGTGCTGTGGTGTGTAGGCTCATTAGAGGTGCAGAGACCTCACTGTTAACACTGTGTCTTAGTGAGGGTTTTACTGCTGTGAACAGAAACACCATGACCAAGGCAACTCTTATAAGGCCAACATCTAATTGGGGCTGGCTTATACATTCAGAGGTTCAGTCCATTATCATCAAGGCAGGAACATGGCAGCATTCAGGCAGGCACGGTATAGGAGGAGCTGAGAGTCCTACATCTTCATCTGAAGGCTGCTAGCAGAATATTGGCTTCTAGGCAGCTAAGTGAGGGTATAAAAGCCCACACCCACAGGGACACACCCACTCCAACAAGGCCACACCTCCAAATAGTGCCACTCCCTAGGCCAAGCATATACAAACCATCATATACTATAAGACAGAATTTGGCTGGAGTAGTGCTGACATTCAGAGAGGGCCTGGTTTTAGGAGAGAAACCTCAGTGGGTCTAACCTTACATACTCCCTCCTTTTGTATGGGGATTGTTAAGGGTGTGTGCAGAGAACCAGTGGGTCAGCAGAATAGCCCAACCCCAGAAATCAGAATCCTCCAGCAAACAGTGTCCTCTTTCAGGTCACAGCCTCTACCTGGAAAGCCCGAGTGTCGAGTGGGGCAGTACGTGGTGGACCTGGCTTCTTTTGAGCAGTTGGCACTGCCTGTCCTAAGCAACGTGAGTACATGCTTTCTGTCTTGAGAGCCCGGCAGCCTCTGTGTATTGTGGGACTCGCTGGCCACTTGAACACAGTGGCTCTTTCCCTATAGTCAGGTTGTGTCTTGCAGTTTATAAAGTCTTCCAGCCGCTGAGCCTTGCTAAGGGTAGGCAGCCCAACTGGCTGTCACTCTGAGCTGTCATGTGCCCAGAGGATGTGTAAAATATTTCATGTTAGGAAGGCTCCAAGACAGGTCTATATCCCCATGTTCTCGTGCACAGAGCTTGCTTGAATGTGTGCCGAAGAACCTGTGGATAGTCTACACACTGCTCTGTGTACACAAATCCTGCTGTTATGGGGTATGTATGTGTACACAGAGCCTACTGTCATATGTATCACTTAGGTGGAACCTAGAGCTCTACCTGAGGAGCTGGTCACTGCCTGCTAAGGACAGCCTCCACCATCAGAGGCCTGGGAATGCTGTGGTCTGCGTTGATATGGTGCTGGGCTCCCACCAAGCTCTCCTCTCCCTCTCCCCCACCCCTCCCTCAGTTCCTCTGAGCCATGGAGGCTGCTCTGTTGCTACAAGCTGGGAACGGACAGAGATTGCTTATTTCCCCCGGGACCCATGCCTCTCCCCCCAACCCCCACTTCTCCCTCATATCCACACAGCAGTGAGAAGTGTCTGATGACATTCTGAGTGGAGAGTCTGGCTTTGGGCATTGGATCCATATACAGAATTGATTTTTGCTCCGGCAAACAGAATCCTGGGAAGAGACGAGAGCCCATGCCTGGTGTCTGGCTGCAGGTTTATGTAAGAGCTCCTGTGTGCTCGCTGACCAGGTCAACAATCCGCCTCTTGTTTTTAATGGAAAAAGGAAATAGAAACTGCTCATAGTTCTACAGCCACCCATGTTTCTGTAGTGATTGCAACCATAAACTCAGGCTGTCAAACTGGACTTGGGTGAAGTAATCAGGATCTGCGCCTGATATTCTGGGCTATGTAGCCATTGGTTCATATCTCCTCAAGAAGAGTCATGCTCTCTCCTGCTACCTCCAAGCAGTAATGGCTCCCTGGAGTGGGGTCTGGAAGCGAGGCTGAAGGAGAAGGGTTGGCGGCTGCCCAGGGCTCCTGGGGACCATGTATCATGGCACCCACTGCCTGTGTGGGAAATAGTTTGTCAGGCTGCACTTCTGCTGGTGCTGAGCACTACATGCATGTTCAGTAGAAATGTCCTCTAGTTTGCACTAAGGGATGATAGAAATACAAACTTTTCATAGTTTATTAAGTGAGTGTTTCAGAAGCTAACTCATTGGTCCAGACCTCTCTCCATGCTTCACGTTTTGATATTTGTAGATCTTGCTTTGCTTTATTTAATTTTATGTGTCTGGGTGTTTTGCCTGCCTGTGTGTCTGTTTACCAAATGTGTGCAGTGCCCTCAGAGGCTAAATGAGGGCATCTAGTCCCCTGCAATTAGAACTCTGGACAGTTGTGAACCACCTTGTCCTGGGAAACAGGCTTTCTGCAAGAGCAGCCAGTGTCCTGCTGCTGAGCTACCTCCCCAGGCCTGGGCGGCTATTTCTTAAAGCAAATGACCTTTTAATTTGTTGATTCTACTTTTCTGCTCCTCATATTGATACTTTCTTTCTTTCCTTTTTTTTTTTGTTAGCACAGAAAAGCTCTGTCTTGAACCAAATTATTGCAGCATTTTACCTATATGTTTCTTCTGATGTGAGCTTGTTAAAAATGCATTTTTAATCCATCTGGATTTGTTTTGAATATATAGCATGCAGTGACATTCTTAATTAGTTTCTTCCAGATACTTGGCCAGTTTGCCAAAAGCATTTGCTAAAAGCCCATGTCTAATTAGTTTATGCTCTGTAAATTGTGCTTTAAAGCTTGTGTGTGTGTGTATGTGTGTGTGTGTGTGTACATGTGTCAACTTGGGGTCCTCTTCTCTTTCACTGACCTTTCTGATTCTTGCCTGAGTACCACTCTAGTCTGGGTACTTAGCTAGTTAATTGTGTTATTTTAAAAAATATTTTATTTTTTAAAGCTATGAGTGTGTGTGTGTGTGTGCACATGTGTGTAAGTGTTCATGTACACTCACATGTCACACATACATGTAAATGTTAATAGACCCTGGAAGAGTATATCTAGTGGAGTTGGAGTTATGGGTCCTTGAGAGCTCTCTAAAATGAGTTCCGGGATCCAACCTGGGTTATCTTCAGAGCAGTCAGTGCTCTTAGCCCAGAGCCATCTCTCAGGCCCTTGCATTTGCATTCTTTAAAACTTGTCATCCATTTGCATTTTTTTGTTCCTTCCTCCACACAGAGCCCTGAGTGTGACTGCCTGGCTAGCTTCCTTGCCAAGTGGAGCCAGCAAGAAGCCCATTATAAACTCAGATGCTCCATCTTGCTTCTCGGATAGGGAAACTGAGGCACTCAATAGGAAGGAGTTTAGGGAGGGGCACAGCCTGGAAGTGGAACTGAAGTGAACTGTAGAATTGAGACCCATTGTTCGTTAGAAACATCTCATTTTTAACTTGATGAATCAGAATTTCACCAAATTTGTTCTGTTTTCTTACTCTTGCCCAATGAGGTAATTTGTAGGAGTCTTGTGTTTAATTAGGGTTCTTCGTGGCCTTCTAATGGTCAGGGCTGACAGGGTAGGGCTGCCTTCTCTGCAACGGTCCTTTGACAGCTGTGACACTGAATGTATCTTAGAATGTCATGCATTATGGAACATATCATTTGTTGTTTAGTGTGAGTGGAGGTGAAGTCTGACCATGCCCTGAAGAGCAACTCAGCTGGCATCCCGTGACTCCCTGTTTTGAGCCAAAATAGACTTTGAAGTGTTTGTGATCTACTTTAGATTCTGCTTCAGATCTTCCAACTTCTACTCAGATAGGAAAAGACTTCTGTCAGTGGGTGGTGGGTGTGTGTGTGTGTGTGTGTGTGTGTGTGTGTCTGTCTGTCTGTCTGTCTGTCTGTCTGTGTGTCTCTGTGTGTAACATACACAGGAAGTTCCACTTGATCTTCAGGCCACACAGCTATGGAAGCTATGGAAGGATCCCAACTACCAGATTCCAGGTGGATGCCTTCTTAGCTGGGGACCTTGGCATTCCTTTCTTGCTTCCACATTTTGGCTCTCTACCTCACCATACCTGTGCCACAGGGTTGGCCATGGAAACCAAAGGCTATCTGGTGTGAATACAAACATGTTTACGAGTCTTTAAAAGGCTGTTGGTGAAGACATTCCTGCAGGAGACTCCATAGCAAAGGGAACTAGAAGCTCAGCCCCAGGTTGGCTCATTGGTCCACCTGCCCCCACCCCTCCCTTGCCCCAGCACCTGCTGCTGATGTCTTCATGGTGTTCCTTAGGGCATGGCTGTGCCTTGAGCAGGGAGGCACTCCCTGTGACTGTGGCCTTTTTGCCAGATTTTCCCTAACATTCTACTTTCTCTGACTTTATCTTTTGAGGATTAAAATAATCCCCTCTGAAGCCCAAGATGGCAAGCAGCTTTACCTGCCAATCCATTCTCCACCACAGTGACAGCGATTAGCACGAAGTAACGGTGCAGTGCAGGGCTGAGCTCCTAAGGCCTTGATGCTTTCTTCTGCTCAGATCTGATCTTGACTGCCTGTATGTATCCAGTCACCTTACTTAGAAAAACAGGTCAACAGTACTTCGATGTAGCAAAAACCAATTATCTGCCTCCCAGGCAATGAAGAAAATGATGCCAGGCATCAGCAATCTCAAATTTTTATCAAAAGTAGAAATGTTGATTCAATTTTTCCCAGGTTTGTGAAACTTCTAGACAACATTTGGTAGTTGTGAGCGGTCAGCATGGCAGGGGTCAGAGTCTGCTGGTTTCTGTTCACAGTTCTGTGTGCAGAGCGGCTCCTGAACTGTGGTCAGCAGACTGTGCAC
Source organism: Montemys delectorum (assembly GCA_019843815.1). Classification (NCBI taxonomy): domain Eukaryota; kingdom Metazoa; phylum Chordata; class Mammalia; order Rodentia; family Muridae; genus Montemys; species Montemys delectorum. The sequence continues at coordinate 26,052 of JADRCD010205884.1, read as the reverse complement.
TTACATGCTCCCTTCAGTGATGGGAGATGGTGATGTCTCCCACACTCACAGCATAGGTTTCTCCTGACAGTGTGAGCTATCTTTATGTGTGGCTCTGTCCTCTGTGGGAACCACAGTGACATCCTGCTTGGGCAGGACAGTGGCCTCTTCGTGGTGAGAGGGACTTCTTAGACACAGCCTGTGCTGTTGTGATCATAAAACGAGAAAGAATATGTTCTGGTGGAGTGTGGGGGAAGGGAGTGCCCTAATGGGCCCATGCTGAGGCATCCCTTCCCCCTGAGGGACCAGCACAGGCCTATAGTATAGAATAGAGTTTATTTAGGGCATGGGGAGGAGAGTTAAGACAGTAGCAGAGACAGAGAAAGGAAGAGAGAAGGAGAAAGTAGAGAAGTGGAGGCCGGCCATGACTACACAGAGTTGGGGGAAGGGAATGGGGAGCAAGGGGGCAAGAGGCAAGAGCTGTAAGAGGGTAAGAGAGAGAGGAGGGGCCAAGCAGCCCCTTTAATACTGGGGCAAGCCTGAGGATCATACCTGGCTGTTGCCAGGAACTGTGGGGGTGGAGTCCAGACAGAATACCAATACTTGCTTCCTGCCAGGAGGAGGCGGCAGATGAGTAAGGGGAGCTTCAGAATTAAGGTTCCACCTCAGTAAAAGGCATCTGTACAGACGCTCGCACTTACTGTTATAACAGCTGGGGACAGGACACAGGACTCTGCTCAAGTCCTCCCAGGAGTGCTCATGGGGGAGCGGGGAGCTGAGTGGAAATGTTTCTCAGGAGAAGGAGGAGGTGCTAGGTAACCATGCTGGGAAGAGATCACTCATACTCATCACAGTTTGATATTTTTACCAGGAAGCTTGGGAGGAGGCAACATGGGGACATGAATCTGCCATGGAGTCCCAGGGGTACAGTGTCCAGGCTGTTCCCAAGGGCTGGGATCATGAATACAGGGTTTTCCACCCCTAAGCTGTCAGCTAGTATGAGCTGTCCTGGTCCTAGGATAGCTCTCCATTCTGGAAGACACCTTGGAAACCATCCACTTTCTGCTTGGTCCCACAGATATGTATGAACCCGCAGGACCAAAAAACGGGGCCAGGTAGGGTTTCCAGGCAGAACCACACTTCCCTGCCTGGGCAGGCACTGGGTGTTGGCTGCACTGTGCGTACTGGGACAGCTGCTGAGTGAGGAAGTGTCCTGCAGCAGCCTGGACACACCTTTTCCTGGCCACCCCAGCACAGGATGGTGCCTGGGGTGAGCTCTGCAGTTCAGAGGGCTGAGGCACCGGCTGCAGTTCTGCTGGCTAACCTCTGGTGCCACCTCATTCCTTCTTGACATCCAGAACCAGGTGTTGCAGGGATATGCTCAGAAGCCAGAATGTGTTAAAATCAATTAACATTGCTACCAGGAGGAATATTTGTTGGGCAAACAATTCAGATAAGAGGAGGGCCACTTTAATTAGTTCATCCTTGGTTCAATATTTTGTTTAAATAAAAAGCCAGGCGCACCTTTAGTTCCAGTACTCAGGAGGCAAACGAAGGTAGATCTCTGAGTTGGAAGCCAGTCTGGGCTATATGGTGAATTCCGGAACAAGCAGACAAACACAAGTGCTTCTGTTGCCCTGAGTCCATTTCATCTTTCTGGAAGGCAAAGTGGTGGAGTGTCGCCAGACTTGATGGCTGCCCACAGCTCCTGGACCCTGGGCCTGCCAGCTCTGGGCTCAGGAAGTACCCTTTTCTCAGGTTTCCCTCTTGTGGCTGAGAATTTACAATCAGCTGGAATGCTGGCTAGAACTGGTGCAGGATAGCTGTGATACACAAGGCAAGGGTATGGCGCAGGATTTGGAAGTGCTGCCACTGCTGCTGCCTGTATTGCCTTCTGGGGTGATGGGACCACCCAGACACCAGGCACACAGTGACTACCATGTGGCCAAGAGGTACCCACAGCTCTCAGTTGCACAGGGAGGTCCTAGGAAGGAGTACAGCCTGATGCTGCCATCTTCAAACTCAGCGTGGTGCTGTAGGCTGAGTCTTGGGAGCTCAGAATCTGGGTTAGGTCCACAGAGCGAGCCTCCATTGACCTCTGAGTTGTTTCCATCTGGATTAGTTTGAGTATGTGTGTGAAAACAGCAGTTGGGGCATAATGGTGTTTCTTTTTTAAGCTCTTCTGAATACCCTGTTGAGCTGTTTAGAGATGCAAGCTGTGCGTTGCCTGTTCTCAGTGCCCTGACCTTCAGCCCCTCTCCCTATGACATGTGAATCACTTCCATTTTTATTAAAAACGTATTTTTACAATTTTGCAGTCCTGGACAGAATGAGGGCAATAAAAAGGTTCAAGGTTTACAGTGAACAGCAAACACTGCACGTGCAGGTCCAGGCATTGCCTTACCTCTGTCAATGCTTTGGAGAGCTGCAGGGGACTGTGCACCCACACGTGTGTACTTTGATGCAGGGCACATGCACTTACAAGCTGTCACATGTACTTATTCAATCAGGTGAACACACACAGTACCTTCCTTTGTCTGGTTTGATGGCTTTCAAAGTCGTCAATCTGTGTTCCAAACACTGCTGGCTTCTGGGAAGGTCCCCGTCTCTAGGGTGGCAGCGTGTTGTCGCTGCCCTGGTAAGGGTTGGGCCAGTTGCAGTGGCCTGGTTTTAGAAAGAGAGACCCCTGTGAGACCGGCTGCTTTTCAGAATCCCAGGCTGCTGGTAGCTGTTCTCTTTTCCTGACTTGGCACTCAGTTTTGAGGAAAACGCTTGGAAGGAGAAAACAAGCAGCAGCATCCATCCCCACAGCCACTCTAGGCTGCGGCAGTCGCCGCTCCCCCTGAGCTCCACAGCCCAGCACACTCCAGGATTGTCCTGTCTCTGTCCCCCTTGAAGATGGGCACAAGCTTGCACCCAGCTTGTTACATGAAAGCAAGGAATTGAACTTGGGCCCTCATGCATGCTGTAGCACTTCTTCCTGTGTCTCAGTGTATACACATATTCACATACATACATACAATACACACACACACACACACACACATACATGTACTCACACACACTCAGACATATACTCACATATACACAGGCTCATGCATACATACATACACACACACATACCTATACACACTCACACATACACATATTTACACATACTCAGACATACACACACATTTACACTGCTCACATACAAATCACATACTCATACATATACATACTCACACATACACTCTCACACATAGACACATACACACACATGTTCATACACATACAAATCACACAACATACATATACTCACATACACTCATACACTCACAAGTCACACACAAATCATACATTCACACATATACTCTCATACACATACACACACTCACAAACAAATCATATACACATACACTTTCATACACATACACACATATATACATTCACACATACATATACTCATGCATACACATACACACACACACATACACACTGCACACTCACACACATACACTCACCCACACTTTAATTTTGGCATACCTAGTATATATACATTTATATCACCGGCCAGATCTCTGTATAAATACACAGATGTGAGTATGTCTATCCATAAGGCAGTAGGACTGCACCAGAGCAGCACAGTTACCTCTTAATAACTCATGATTCTTACTTGGCAGTTTCATGCGTGTACACACTGCGCTTTGATCATTTTTACCCTTTATTGCCTGTCTCACCCCTCCCACACCCACTGAATTCTTACAAGGTCTGTCTTTGAGACAGTTCATTGCTTGGTCAGCAAGTGAGTTATTGTTATTCGGACCACCCCTGCTTTTAACCAGACTCCTTTCCATCTGGTTTCATGACTTTTCATCAACTTTTAGACTGGATTGGAACACACGGACACCTGCCTGCAGCCATCACCTCCTTCACAGGAGAGTTAGGGCTACAACCCAGAATTGAAAAGAGGAGCCATGAGAGGGCCCCCCAACATGGTTGCCCTGTTTCCTTTAGACCTACAGCACTCTTTAGCTTTTGCCTGTTCACAACCTTGATTTCCTCACTGTGTAAGTAGGAAGCCTGGTTACCACTGGACCATTCTAGAAGAAAACATATTCTGAGAGGAACTCAGAGGCAGGAGATGAGGTCCCAGGAGACTCTTCTGTGAGCCTTGCAGACCTATGTCTTGTGCGTGTGGAGGTTTCCTCTGCTCTGTAAGGCACAGCCCAGTTGCCTGCCACAGATGCAGGCCAGGAATCATCAGGGTGAGACCCCCAGGGCCAAGATCACAAGGTTTTGCCGTCCTAGCAACTTTTCCTCCTGTCTACAGGCAAGTCCCAGCTGTGGCCCCAAACACAGAGTGTGTATCATTGATGAGATTGGGAAGATGGAGCTGTTCAGCCAGCCTTTTATCCAAGCAGTCCGCCAGACGCTGTCCACGCCAGGCATTATCGTCGTTGGCACTATCCCAGTCCCCAAAGGGAAGCCACTGGCGCTGGTGGAGGAAATCAGGAAAAGGCATGACGTGAAGGTGTTCAATGTGAGTAAGCCCTTGGGGAACCAGCTTCCCTGGGGTCACATCCCAGCCCCTGCTGTCTTCCTCTCCTGCCTTCTGCAGGCAGTGGAATAGTCAGGGGAGGGATTGGGGTGTTGACTAGGAAGATCTGTCCAGAGAGGAGCCATGGAGGCAGGAGCCTTAGGTCATGTATTCAGTGGCAGGGTTCCAGCCCCAACCTCACTTGAAAGATGTGAGCATATGATGAAATTAGTTGCTCAAGTCTGGGCCTTGAATTCAGAGTTGTGTCAATAATAAAATAAACCTGTAAAAAAAAAAAATGGCCAAAAGGTTTGAATAGATATTTCTCCAAAGAGTACATAGAAGCCTCCAGTAAGCACAAAGAAGGCATGTACCCCACTAGCATGGCCACCGTGAGGTGTCATACCATGTCCACTAGGAGTCCTCCCATGCTACGGCTAGAGGACAGAGATGGGAAAGGCTGGCATGGCCATGGGCCTGGGCAAACCTCAGCCTCCCTACCCTGTTGATAGGAGGGAACCTAAGCTGCTCTTGGAAACCACTCTGTGGTTTCTCCAGGGGCTGTCAGTGAGTCCACCATCCTGGGCATTCACACAGAAGATATGAATACGCTGATCCAGAGCTTGAAGGACTCACTGCAGCCTTGTTCACAGTACATTCCAGGTGGAATGAGCCCAGGAGATAGATGAACGTGTAACATATGGTCTGGCCATCTAGTGTGCTTAGTGCTTAGTTACACAAAGGGGTAAAACACACAGACAGACATGCATACACACAGACATACACGTTCTGAAGCTGTCTCACACTGAGTAAAGGAAGCCAGTAATGCAAGGCCCCAATCTCCATGATCCCATTCCTAGACTGTCCAGAAGGCACAAGTGCACTGAGGCAGAATAGAGTGGTAATCGCTAATGATGGGCAGAAAGGAGAAGGCTGCTGTGGATGGAGCCTTGCCTATGATGCAATGTTTATTTCTAACCCTTACATTTGAGTTGCACATCTGTAAGGCAGTCCATACACATGTGCACACAGAAGTCAGAGCCATGGCACCCTTCTCATTTAGGATTCACTGATGTACCCATAGACAGTGATTTCCAGTTCCCTTCCCGCTCAGGTGCTGCTTCCTCGCTGCATGATAGCATGACAAAAGGCATTACATGCTGAGACAGGAGGAGAAGTGTGCCTGCTTGGTCAATATCCTTTTACAAAGCCTTCAATGAGGGCTGGCCACATGATGATAGAGTTCTTGCCCAGCTTGCATAATGTTTTGGGTTCCACCCCAGCACCCTTACAAACAGATGTTGTGGTACATGCCTGAAATCCCAGCACTCAAGAGGTGGAGGCAAGAGGATCAGAAGTTCAAGCTCATCAGGGATGCTTAAAACCCTGTTTCAAAAACAATAAAAAAGCCACCACTGCCATTGTATGGGCCCTGCCCTCAGGATACCATTTCACAGCTCCTTCTTTGAGTACCTTTAACACATGGCCTTACAAGAGATGAGGCTCCTGACACATGAACATTTGGTGGTGTGATGATACCTACAGTAGACAGGAACTTCCTTCTCACATCCACACATTCCCAGAAGCCTCCAGGTGCACTGGCTCCTGTTTTCCTTGCTCTGTGGCTCTGCTCCCTCTCTGAACACCATACACCACCTGAGTGGATTCTGCCTAGGCTCTGGTCCCTCTAGACTCCTGTCTCCAGCCTCACCAAGCCTGCACTCCCTTTTCAGGACTCTGCCCCACCGTCCTTTACCACTTTACCACTGGCCTTCTTTATGTCCCACACTCCATTGTGGTCTGTGACCTCATAACATTAGAGTCCTTAATGGCAGCACTACAAGGTCAAGAGGCTAAGACTGTGCTGTACCCCCTGTCTTCAATGGCTTGCTTCATCTCAAAGGAGCAGAGATGTGAGGTCAGTCTGCAGTACTCAGACTCTCCAGGGTCATGGAAAGATGGTAGATGTCCCTGTCTTGGGAGTAACTTGGAGTTGTGGGTAGCTCTTCTGTGTGTCCACATCTCCTGGGCCCAGATCAAGCTCCTCTCTGCTTTTCTCCAATCAGGCTACAGCTGCTGAGTCTCACCCTCTCCCATCTCCATCCCGTGCCTCCAGTGCTTTGAGATATGCATTCTCCACGGGACTTGGTGACCCTGAAGAACTGGCTTCTACCTCCCTTCCCTGCTCTCTAGGAAACGTTGGCTTGAAGGACCGGAGGGGAGGAGGTGCTCGCTAAGCTTGCTGTCTTGCCTTTCCCCACAGGTCACCAGAGAGAACAGGAATAGCCTCCTGCCAGATATTGTGGCTGTCGTGCAGAGCAGCCGGACCTAGGGCAGCGCTGTTGGGGTCCAGCTCTACCTCTGCCTGCGGTGGGCCCTGAGCAGCACCCAGTCAGTCCACTGTGTCCTATGTGTGCTCCAGACTTCTATTTCCTCTTACAGTTGTGCATACCATTTGAGTAAATTCGAAAACGAGTCTACCAAACATTAGGTAGAATTTGCTCCCATCAGGGTTTACAACATGTTTGGGGCTGAGAAAGATGGGAGTTCACTTCTTCCTTGACTTTGAATGCTGGAGATATTAAACACCGCTCCAGGTGCAGCTCCAGACCGGTGCAGCTGAAAGCAGTAACGACTGGTTCTCTTCAGTTATTTGCAAAGCGGGGTGGGGGTGGGGGGGAGGAGTTCTCCTCTCCCTCTCTTGTTTATTCCTCTGTTATTAATAAACATGGAAATAAATCTTGTGGTTCAGACACAGGAGTCCTTGTGTGGGAAGGACAGTTTTCACAATGCTGGTGTTAGCCACAGGCCAGGCATGAGCAAAAGCTGTGTGTGCTGACCTAACCCAGGCATGGTTTTCAACCACTCTGAGCCCAAGTGCCCTGCCAAGAAAGAAAGGGGGCATGACTGTCATCAGAGAAGGCTTTGGAAGCTGATTTGAACTGTGGTCCCCACGGGCTGCTGCAGGGGCTCCTGTGTGAGGAATGAGCTCATAGGCAGGTGGCTCAGCCCATACTGGGCTCTGCAGCACTTGGAAAGAGTTAACTATGGGCACTGCAGGATCCATGAAGGCTCAAAGCTCCCCTCCCTGTGGCTGGTGGCACCAAGACTCTTAGATTATTTGGACACTTTTTTTTTTTTTTTTAGCAACAGCGTTAATGACAGTAAGGGACCTATGGATGTATATGGTCCTGTGCTAACAGGGATGCCTGAAAGCTGGTCACCAGATAATAATGCAAGAAGCACTTCACACGAAGGCCAGAGGCTGTGCCTGGGACAGGATCTCATGTTCATCTTTACTCCAGGGTAGTTTTCAAGTCCTGTCCTGTTCTTGTCAAGCTCCTACAGTAGTGGTCTCAACCTGTGGGTTGCAACTTCTGGGGGTCAAACAACCTTTTCACAGGGGTCACCTAAGACCACCAGAAAACATTGATAAATAACATTACTGTTTACAACAGTAGCAAAATTACAGTTATGAAGTAGCAATGCAAAAAAGTTTTTTGTTTGGGAGTCGCTACAACACGAGGAACTATATTAAAGGGTCCCAGTGTTATGAAGGTCAAGAACCACTTCCCTAGAAGGACCACTGTAGAAATGCCTTCTAGGTGAGGAACTGGGTCTCAGAATGGCCTACATGTACGTTGGGAGGAGTAGCTGCCTCCATCCCCCTCTACTCCCCAGGTCGGCTGTCCAAGGAGGCCAAGTATAGAGCTTATGGCCTTGGCAGGCTGGCTGTGATGCCATCAATGGGTACCAAGGCAGGGGAGACACAGTATAGGTTGGAGCTGCTAGCATCAAGGCAGCAAGTCACCCAGGACCTGAATGTACCCAGCCTAAAATTGCTACACAGCCAGGCCCTGCCAGGGAGCCCTACTCAGCCCTTTGTACCTAGAACAAAGGAGGCAGAGAGAAGAAATGGTGCTGGAAGCAGAGTGTTCCTGCTAGGCCCAGGGGGACTCTGTGATGGCATCTTACTTGGCCCCTCTACTAGTATGCACCTGTAATCAAAGCACCTGGGAGTCAGGTGCACAAGGATGGTGAGTTCCAGGTCAACCCAGGTTACACAGGGAAGTACTCTCAAAAAACAACTTTTAAATATCACGGCCACAGCAGGTGGGAGACCCCAACATAAGGCTGAATGGCTTTAGAACCTCTGCTTGGTGTACGTTCTGTGTGCTCTTATCTAGGCTCCCTGCCATCTCTCGAATCACATGCCTTAAGTCTCGCCCTCACGATGACCTGTAACTGTGCCACTGGCATGTCCTTCAGTGACTACCACTCTGGAAGATGAGTGTTGGGGTTAGGGAGCAGGTATGCAGACTGCAGATGCGAATCCTAGGATTGCAAGGAACTAGGATGAA
>JADRCD010205883.1:0-31687 GCA_019843815.1 Montemys delectorum | reverse complement strand
CACACACACACACACACACACACACACACACACGTACATCTATTTTAGGATTTCCTGTATCATAATTAAACCTTAAAAAAAGAAAAGAAAAAGAAATCACAAGCCCACGACTGGGTCACTGCACTGTGCCAAAAACAAAAGCCAGCATTTCTCTCTTCCCTGCAAACTCATCAGATGTGAGCCCTGCCCAGCCTCCAGAGAACAGCTAAGACTGCAGCTTTACTATTCAGTCAAACTTAAGAAAATTAAAGATTCCCATTTGTTCACTTCTGAGCATCTCCGGGGACACTGATAATGGCATTTGCATTACGCAACACCCCTAGTCCCCACCTGCCCGCGATGATGCAACGTGAGGATGTCCTCCCAGAGCTTTCATTAAGCCATGAGTGAACTCACAATCACCCTCAGGATTCCTTCCTGACTACTCATTTTTCCCACATCTGTTTGGGGCAAAAACACTTATGAACGGTCTAAGTCAGCCAGGAGTAGTGCTGTATGCCTGTAACCCAAGGAAAATGAAGATTCAAGATCAAATTGGTTTATACAAATAAAAACATGTACTAAAAAGAAAAGCCCAAGTGGGCAGCAAGAGACCACAGTTGGGCTGAAGTATCAGCCTCCAGGATCCTGCCTACAGTCACACAGATGGTCTACTGGAAGGCTGGATTAAGCTGGGGTAAGGTTAATCCAGACATAACATTTCCAGGTAGAAAGTTGCAAACATTTAAGGTTTTTGATGGTTTGGTATCTTCTTCTCTGTACAGTTATCCCACTTTCCTTTCCATACACGAGTATAAAAAGGAAACATTTTTGTGAACTTGTTCCATGGACTGAACTGATTCAGATCTTAGTTTTAGTACTGAAATGTCAGCCAATCATTTTAATTGTTCTCTAACAGAACCAAATACATTTACATCTTATTTGACCATGCATTTCTTCTTTCATGGATTCTATGACCATTTTCTTTTGTTGTGGAATTTTTCTCATTGTTTTGTAAAAACTGTTTACATATGAAAGACCATTCCTAGTCATATGCTGTAAATACTTCATGTTTGCCCTTTAATTTTGCTTACAGTATTTATGAGTGCCAAAAATTATTCTATCATTTGGATACTGTCAAAGCAAAAGTCTTTTTTTATACTGCCTTTGATGTCAACCCTAAAAACATATGAACACTCAGGGAGGCTCTTTTTTAAGGAAAGAATTCTGTCTTTGGTATAGACAAAAGCAAAACAAAGATAAACAATGATTTGACCCAGTTTTGAAACAGCCCGGCTCCCCAGAGGCAGACCACATAGCTGTCCCATGAAGTAGCAAACAGAAGACAGCTGACCCTCGGTATGAACTTTCCCTTGACATAAAAATTGGTTAACAATAGCCGGGCAATGAGAACACCACAGAGCACACATTGAATTCCTGTCTGCAGACAGATGTGAGCATGTGCAACAAGCCCTCCGCCAGATGCTTCAGACAGTGCCACCTTGGAAAACACCTTTCTGGGCTTGTGGAAAAATGGAGTCATCTGGCCTGACCATCATCGAAGACCATGCCAACATGAACACTTCAGGTACGCTGCTAGGCAGACACTATCTGGCCAGAACACACAGGGATGGAAGCTGGGAAGTATGCTCTAGGAGGCCAAGGTCTCCCACTCCCCGCCTGTGACCTCGGAAGACTCAACTCCAGCTGTGGAGACCAGGGGAAATGACCAAGCCTAACTCTTCGAGCCCCTCTGGCCACTACAGAGGAAGACCATTATCAATTGCTATCCACTAGCAGCAGGGAAACACAGAGGAGCCACCCTCAGGAACATTCATCACTCAGCACGAGCCCTGGGCAGAGGGCAACTTGGACTGAGCTATTTGGTAATTGGATTTAGGATTGCTGAAGCCAAGTGAACAGACTCTGTGCTAGAATATGACTCATAGATAGACACACACACACACACACACACACACACACACACACACAGAGAGAGAGAGAGAGACAGACAGACAGACAGACAGACAGACAGATACACAAATACACAGACACAGACAGACACCACAACTTTGAGCTCCAATGCAGGAAGCCTCCAAGGTAAGTGACTGATAACCAGAAAAACACACTGTCCCCTCCCTGCACCCTGAGGTGTAACACGGATGGGGATCAGCCCTCTTTGCTCTAAAGAACCAAGATATGTCATTCACCGTCTGTGCTGACAGGGAGCATCTCAACTCCTACAGAAACCTTCTACTGTGGCAGGTACGAACCAAACTGAAAAGAGAGCTTATGACAGAAACACTGCAGGGATGGTCCACTGAGGTAGGCTAGACGTGAAAGCCCACCCCTTCACACTTTCTGTCCTCTCTGAGCTACCATAGCCTTCTTCCTGTTCCCCTATACACCCCTCCCACCACAGAATTCTGTCACATTCTCACTCCCACTAAAGCCAGAGCAAGCAGCAGCTGACTAGACAATGTCCACCTTTTAGCAAGGCCCGACCAGACCCCGGAACACACTGACCACTTTACGGTCACTGGTGTGATGCTGGCCAATGTCTATGCTTCAAGCACTGCCGTGTCAAAGATCTTTCTGGCTGCTGCTCAGCAGCACCCAGAGGCTGCCTCGCATACTTGCTCAGTAAGTATCTGATGAATGGGTGAGAGGGACTAAGATGTGTTTGTAATTATCTGGCAGAAGAAGGACTAAGAAGCACACCCCAAAGATCCATCACACTGCTGTCTGACAATGAATTCTGCTACCCAGGTGTCACTCTGGCACCATTGGCCTACTCCCCAGCAGCAGATGGGCAGGGCTCCCCGCAGGGCCCAGCACTGCTGTATGCTAATTCACTGTTAATTGCAGAGGACCAGGGCCCTATGGGGAGGGCTGCACCAATTAGGCCAGTCACAGAGGAATATGTGAGTAATTACCAGTTTGTTCCCGGCTTCCCTTTAATCTATCGGTCCACACCTGGAGAAAGCAGAGGCCACGTAGGCAGTCTATTTCTCTTTTCACCCTCTCCAGCCAGTTTTCAACCTTATTTAGGGAGAGCAGGAAAGGATGGGTTGTCTAGGGGCAAGAATGAGTGTACTTGAGCCTTTCCCCTGGCTTGCAGCCCCTTAGGAGGGTATCCTGTCCCTTCCTGGACATGCTGTCTCTATTCATTAGGAAGCTGGGAGGTCTTGGGGTAGAGGGAGGTGCACAGGGCGGGGCTGCACACACGCACATTACAGGCACACAAGTATAGGTTCCACTGGAGAACCCACTTATGAAAGTAAGTTGCCAGGTTAGAAGGTCTTAAAATCTCTAGGACTGTCCGCTTCATAATGCTCAGAAAGGAGCTTGGAGAGATGGCTCAGTGGTTAGGAGCTCTGGTGCTCTTCCAGAGGACCCAGGTTCAGTTCCCAGCACCCACATAGTGGCGTCCAACCATCTGTAACTCTAATTCCAGAAGATCCAGATCTGAAGCCATCTTCTGGCCTCCTCTGGCACCTGGCATGCAGTGCATAGGAATACACACAGGCAACATACCCATACATATAAAACAGAAATAAATGTAGCTCCTTGTTTAAGTACTAAGTACTTAACCATTTTATTACAAACTGTATTAACGGCTGCCTTAGGAAGTCACCATCAGACGTAGGTCAAACCCTGAGAGACAAGGTTACCGTGTCTCCCAGAGAAGGCGCTGGGATTGTGTGCTGTTAAGCTGCACATGTGCAGAACGCCGTGCCAGCCGGGACGGTAGCTGAGACTGAGTGAGGTATGAAGCCTGGTGCACGTACCATCCTGGGTGAAATTTGTGTTCCCTGGCCACAGATACAAGGGTTGGAAATGACCCACCTGAGCCCCAACCCTTTTTACACAGGTTCCACAGCTCCATCCGTAGGTGATAAGGGGTGAGGGAACTCACCTCCCAACACTGCACACAGCCCTCTCGGCACCTGAGCACCGTCCCCGTCCGCTATTAAGTGTGTATTTGTCAGTCTGAATAAACACAAAGGCAAAGAGCAATTCATAGATCATTGCAAGAGCCCAGGCATGCCAGGCACAGCCCCTGAGAGCTCATTACTGGCTGCCATGAATTATTTACGTAGGCCTGGCCCACTGCACACACGCGTTACGTGCTGTGAGGGGGCACCTGAGCCCGCTTTAGCGGGGCCACCAAGCAGGGGTTCTGCCTTGCTACCCAGAGAGAGAGCCAGTCAGTCAATTAAGGAACCTGCAGGGATTAGATCCATGACTCACAAGGTGGGTCTCCCTCCCAGCTCATGAACATGCCCAGCGTGCACCCAGGGAGCCCACCACCACATCTCACTGTAGAAGACACCTACTAGAAAACAAAGGACAATTTAGGAAACAAAACCTTGGAATTCACTTGGGTAATAACCAAGAGAGCAAACCCTTCTGATCGTTCTGCAGGAACATAGCGAACTGCAAAGCTGAATGATTGTTACGTAATTATTAACACCAATACTGAGGCCCGGCTGCCTATCCGGTAACCTGTGCCCTCACCAGCAGCCTGGGGTACGGTGCTGGCCCTGTAAAGTCGTGTCACAAAACAAGGCATTGGCTACGCTTCCTGCCATAGAACACCAGCCAGACGTTCTCAAAGTGAGGCGGCCATCGAGGTTTCTCTGTATCCTATGCAAACGTATTTATGTGAACATCCCACAAAGGTAAGAAGCTGAGGTCCTACATGCAATTCATGAATGTTTCTCAAAGAAATGAAGGAATTCACCCCAAATCTAGATGCCAGCTGGAGCCCAGGGCTGTAATGGAGACAGCTGTTCTTCATACCTGGCTGGATCTCCTGCTTGCCAGGGTAGCACCCTTGGCCTCCTTCTTGAGAGAACACACAGAGGGGGTCTCTAATTACACTTGCATGTGGCTCAGCCAACCCCAGCAAGGAGCTAAATGTGCAGGCATCATAAATCCCAGCCCGAAGGGGATGAGAGCCACCCAGGTGACAGAGTGGAAACGCAGCCACAGGGAGACTACTCCTGAGTGCCTGCCTGCCCATTCAATATGGCAATGCTTAAGATGGTATGACCCAGAAATACTGTCCACCACTCACCCTGCCTTCACAAGGCTTGTGATCTGAGGGTGAATGTCTTGCCTCCGGAGTGTCATGTGGGTCACATGGGCTCTAACCCAGGAGCACCAGCCTGGGAAGGTGTCTGGGTGACAGTGAGGTGCCAGAAGCTGGGCGTGGTACACAGCAGGTGGCAAAATGACAAGTGGGGTTGAGGTCAAAAGACAGAATCTTCACTCAGGAACTGTGGCAGATCAAGGATCCAAGCCTGGAAGAAAGCCATTATCCATCCGGGGAGGCTACAAGGTCCAGGAGAGAGGAAGACTCCCGCAGGAGTCGGCTGAAAGGGCCAGAAGGAGAACATGAGGAGGAAGGGCTCCACAGAGTGAGACCTGCAGGGGACATCAGCAGCCCTACTGTGTGTAGCTCTTCTCCACCTAGACTCAGCTCCAGCAAAGTGGAGACTTAAGGAAACCCACTGTATTAAAAAAAAGTTAAGCCACTCAGAAACAACAGGGAAGGCTGCATGCTCTGGCTGGAGTAATCTAAAGCCCCATACACAGTAGTTTAAGGAGGGTTTTCAGGAGGCTGTTGGGATTAGATGAAGCCGTAAAGCTGCCGCCCCCCACAACAAGATTGGTGTCTTTATGACAGACACCAAGGTGTGAGAGCATACTCCCTAGCTTGCTGTCCTTCTCTTGGTGTCTCTCTCTCTCTGTCTCTCTCTGTCTCTGTCTCTGTCTGTCTCGGTCTCTGTCTGTCTCGGTCGGACTGTCTGTCTGTCTGTCTGTCTGGGTCTCTCTCTCTGTCCGTCTGTGTGTCTGTCTCTGTCCGTCTGTCTGTCTGTCTCTCTCTCTCTCTCTCTTTCTCTCCCTCCCTCCCTCCCTCCTTTCTTGCTTCCTCACACATACAGACACAGCAAGATGGCATCTAGAAATTCGGGAGAGCCCTCACCAGATCTCATCCATGCTGCCTTCCCTGAACTCCAGGAACTTCAGTTGCTGAAGCATGGCTTTTTACTACCTCACTCAGCACACCTGCAACAGTGTCCAACTGTCCCTGAGAAAGGAGATTAGAGATTACTCTGAGGTGGTCAGGTAACTCAACTTCCATCTCCCACTCTTCTGAGCCAACACTAAGCCAGGGGTACCATCTCCCATCCCTCTACATGTTCCCACCCTTCTCTCTACTTCCTGGGTGCTGAGGAGCCCTGTGAAACCACTCACCAGTCTTGGCCTATGACATCCCAGCTGTAGCGGACAGACCGCAGCTCTCCCCACCTGGCTCCATCTCCCGCTTGCCAGGGAGACCCCCTTAGCTCTTTAAGGGCGCAAATGCTCTACAGACTGTATCAATGCAAACCCAGGATCTCCTCTCTAAGCAAGCTTCCCCTGACTGAATGAGGAAGGCATGAGACAGGCCATCCGAGCAGACTGGGACTGAGGGACACATCCCTGACCATTCAATGACTTTGTCCCCAGAGGCTGTACTGTCTGAGGTTGAGGGTGGTGCAGCCTTGCCAGGAAGAAGTACGTCACTGGGGATGAACTTGAGAAGTAAATCCGCCTACCACTATGGTCTCTGCCTCTGCTTTACGCAGAAGATAGAATGGTGAACTTTTATACCACCATCCCCTGGAATCATAAGCCCAAATAAATCTTTCTGTAAGCTGCCTTGGTCACAGTGTTTCACCACAGTAACCAATGCAGCCCCCACAGCCTGTGTCGAGGTTGGATAACACAGTCAGAAAGCTGAACCAGACACTTTCTGCTTACTGTTAGTCACCGAGGAGCAGCTGGGCCGGCCTCCCCAATGCCCGCCTGCTGCTGTCACTTCACTGCCTGGCCTGTCCCCAGCCAGTATCAACTTCCACTCCTATAAATCTTGAATCATCTGGCATGGCCTGCCTGGCTATTTTTCCACCTGTTGCTGGAGCTTCCTGCTATTCTCCAGCTCCCCATGATTTCATCCCATGGGACATCCTCACTGCACTGCCCTGCAAAGCTGCTCGTCACTTTGCCTTCGACCTCTTCTCTCTTGAGTTCTCACTGCCCATCTGATAGCACAACCAGTGACTGAGTGCTCAGTACTCTGCTACTCCTCACAAATGCCTCCTGCCCAGCAGGAAAGCAAGCCGCCTAAGGAAAAGGAGAAAGACATCCTTTGAAGTGACAGAGTACTGACCTACAGAGCTGGGCCACTCCCTGACTCCTCTGGGGCTCTCCCTCCAGACCCTGTACACTGCTCCTGTTACTCATGTTGCTGTGAACTGTCACTGTCATGTGCACAATTTGTGGCTGAGGGGATACAGAGAGCAGAGAGCAGGTCATGGGTTAAGACAAGAGCTTTGGAGCACTGCAAACTTCAACTTTCATCCTGGGGTTGTTTTGTCCCCTCACCCAGACAACAACAGACTGTAAGACCTCTCTTGAGTTGACAGATCAGAGAAAATGGTTCTTCTCTCCCATTAAAAAAGAAAATAAGGTTTAAGAATCACTGGGGAGTGGAAGGGAAACGACCCAGTGAGCTAAGTCCTCACTGCATGTGCTGGTTGGTTTTTGTCAACTTGACACAAACCTAGACCTATCCGAAAAGAGATCCAATTGAGAAAACTGCCTCCCTCCGTAAGGGCAGCAAGTCCGTGAGGCACCTTCTTGGTTGATGACTGTTGTGGGAAGCCCAGCTCACCGTGGGAATGCAAAGCCTGGGTATGTGGTTATATAAGAAAGCATACTGAGCAATCCGGGAGGAGCAAGCCAGTAAGAAGCACTCTTCTGTGGCCTCTGTACTGATTCTTGTCTTAAGTTCCTGCCCTGACTTCCTGAGATACACCCTCTCCTCCCCAAGTTGTCTTTGGTTATTTTATCTTACCACAGCAATAGAAACCCTAACTAAGATACTGCAGTGATATGAAGAGCGGGCATATTATTCTAACCCCAGAACCCAGGAAGTAGAAACAGGATTCTTTCAGCCTGCTCAGCTAGCAACTGGCGAGCTCCAGATTCATCCAGAAATCCTGTCTCAAAAGAAAACCATTCAGAGGACACTCAATGTTAACTTCCTGTCTCTACACCCTACATACACACACATGTGCACACATGTGGCAGTTTGAATGAGAAAGCCCCCTCCCATAGTCTCAGGCATTTGAATATTTAGCTCCCAGTTGGTGGCACTGTTTTTTTTTTTAATAGATTCAGCCTTAATGGCTGGAATGCATCCTTGGATATGATCTTAGAGAATATGTAACCTCCCTGTTTCCAGTGTGTTCTCTCTGCTTCATGTGAGCTCTCTGCTTCCTGTTCCTGCTGCCCTGCCTGCCTCCACCCTGCCATGAACTCTTATCTCTCTAGAACCGTAAACCAAAATAAACTCCCTTCTGTATGTTGCCTTGGTCATGGTGTTCTATCACAGCAACAGAAAGAAAGGCACGCAGCACACATGCAGCACATGAAACACACCACACACACACACATACAACACACACACACACACACACACACACACATACACAATCTTTTGGGCAGAAGCTAAGAGAAAACAGGACATCAAAGAGTCAAAGAGCCCCAGTGTCATTTTCCAGGTCCAGGACACTGGATAACATGTGACCATTTTACTTTTCTAAGGAGCATCACCTCCCAGGATTCTCTCCATCTCCCAGAAGGCAAGGCTAGCCACAGAGAGGCAAGCAAGAACCTTGGCCAAACACAAAGCAGGGCAGATCACTGTCTCCACCTCTACCATGGGACTCACGACCTAGCCACCAACTAGATACCTCCCAGTGCCTGGCCTGGGACAGTTCTATCTACTGAAACCTCCACCCACAGACTCTCCACCAAGCCCGTGTCTCAATCATAGTAATTGGCAGGTCTTCCCCCCACTCCCACCCCAGCACCAGATGACAACAGGGGGTGGGGCAGTGACACAATGGAACTTTACAGAATCTAGCCATGAATCCAGCTGGCTGCAACAGCCTTCAGCACTGTTTACCAACCCTATTTCCATGGGAGAGTAAGAAGGAACTACATCTGTACCAGGGAGGAGCCCAAAGTGAAGAGTGAGTAAGGCCAGAACTCCACAGTCCACTAAAGAGCGTGGGGATTCCTTCACACAATGACCCTGCCAGCCCACTTGACAGAACATCCTGCAACAACAGAGTCTATACTGGATGGGCACCTGTGCAGCCACACATGAACACAGACATACCCAGATCTTCTCATTGGGATGCATAAACTGAGAAAAGCCAGCAGTCCTAAGTTTGTTTTCCCTTTGAACGTCTAAAATACTAACAAAACCCCAAGGAAAACAGGAACATGGGGCCTGGGAGCCTCACTCTCACCCCTGCCACCACTCCTGAATGCTGTCCCTGAGGTGGCCTTCAGACTCCCCCACATAGATAATCCAGACTATTGATCTGAGCCATCCTTCCTGTTGTGGCAACTGAAAAGGGCCTCAAAAAGCCCGGGGTTCAGCCCAGGAACTCTCCATCCTGACAGTGAACAGCCAGGCCTTGGGCTCCCGCTGTCGGCCCCACACCCAGCAGAGAGCAGATTCTTCGTGTTCACTCGGTGTGGCAGGCCCAATCATGGGAATAAACAGGACTCCAGGAGAGTTATCTGTGCTTCCTAGCCAGACAGCACACAATCTAAAGCCACACTTCACATTTTAGTATAAAGCTCATGCCCAAGACCGTCCTTTGTATAAGCTGGGAGAGGTCCCAGTACAAGACAGATGGGAGACTCTGTCCCCCATGCATGCAAAGCTGTAGGCCAGCGCTCCAGAGAAGGTGGGGTGGTAGAAGGAAGGAGTGTTGCGCTGGTGAAGGCCTGGGTTCCCAGGCCTCACAATCCTCTGTGGGAATGTTCTTTGAGGTTTTATTAGGACTTTAGACTTCTTTAAAGGGGAGATAATATCTACATGCTGTTTCCCCCAAACATACTCTGTGTGCATAGATCAAGGGAAACATCTCTCCCCCAAGCCATCTAGTCCTTTCATCCATGGGAAACAAGAACACTGGCTTCTGTCCCCACTCTCAGACAAGTGACCCAGGTGGGTAGCCAAGTCTATTTCAGGGTAAGAAGTGTAATTTTTTGAAACTCTATGGTCCTCGTAACAGCTTCTTATCAGGACTGGCTTTAGATTCCATCCTATGGCACAGGACTCATTCTGACACACAAGGTACTCTGTTAAAACAGTTCCTTGGCTCAAGACCTGCAACACAGAGCAGTTCATGTTCTAATGGATGAAGTCTCAGAGAGTCTGCCTGTCCTACGAAAGCAGCTGCCAGCACATCTAGATATCCACAGCCAGAGTTCTGAATTGATGGGTGCCAACTGCTGTCGAAGCCAGAGAAACAGCAACGTGCAAATGGCCAAGGGCAGAGGACCGACTAGTGAACAATCATGAACAATTATCAGAGGCTCTACAGCCCTCTCTGCAGACCCAACACTGCCTATAGTCTAGAAAGTCCTTCCAAGCAAAAAAGAGCACACCCTAATTCCACCCAGCACTATGTCTACAACACTAGTCAACAACTGTAAGTACCCAGACTCCCCTGCTTTCCAGAGCCACTGGCTGGGCAGACCTTAAGCAGCTTTCCACACAGAATCTACACAGACTTCTCAGTTTCTACTGAAAGGTACATTCAGAATCAGGGTGTATGTGTGTGTGTGTGGGGGGGGTGATACACTGTGTTTCTGGACACTGCTCTCCTGGTCTCCTTTGGGGGGGGGGGGGCAGGGTGATACACTGTGTTTCTGGACGCTGCTCTCCTGGTCTTCTTCAAGGGAAAGGATCTCAGGTACCGACCTGTTACGCACTCACACTTCATCTAGCAACAAGACCAGAGGAAATAAAGGACACAATGGTGCAGGTGACCCAATGCCAGAGAAGGCCATGCTAAGCCATATGGCAGCAGGAAGTTAAACCTTGGGACTTGGCTCTACCAGGAAACCCTGTGCATTCTGGGACAGCTGCCGACCCCTTGAGCAGGACTGTCTTCATCTGGAAAGTGGGGGTAAGAATATCCATGAAGATAACTGACACAAAATCTGTGACCCGGAGTAAGGACCCCAGAAAGCTCCCACCAGTCTCAGTCCTACTTAAGCATTAACTATTACCTCCTCCAGGGGACCAGAGACATGGCACAGTAGTTAAGAGCACTTGCTGTTCTTGGAGAGGACACAGGTTCAGTTCCCAGCACCCTCTCCAGGTGGCTCACTGCCTCCTGTAATGACAGGTGATCTGATGCTTTCTGCCTCACCTTGGTGGGCACCTATAAACATATGGTGCACACATACACACTAAGTCACATGCACATACATATAAGATAAAATAATCAACTTGCAAGAAGTATGAATATGATAGCAAAGTATTCAAATTCCCTTCCTATGCCCACCAGAGAAGGATGGTGTATTGACTAGTTTTGTGTGTCAACTTGACACAGGCTGCAGTTATCACAGAGAAGGGAGCTTCAGTTGGGGAAATGCCTCCATGAGATCCAACTGTGGAGCATTTTCTTAATTAGTGACCAAGGGGGTAGGGCTCCTTGTGGGTGGTGCCATCCCTGGGCTGGAAGTCCTGGGTTCTATAAGAGAGCAGGCTGAGCAAGCCAGGGGAAGCAAGCCAGCAAGGAACATCTCTCCATGGCCTCTGCATCAGCTCCTGCTTCCTGACCTGTCTGAGTTCCAGTCCTGACTTCCTTGGTGATAAACAGCAATGTGGAAGTAAGCCAAATAAACCCTTTCTTCCCTAACTTGCTTCATGGTCATGATGTTTGTGCAGGAATAGAAACCCTGACTAAGACAGATGGATTTTTGTTAAAATGCTGTTTTAAATCTATTCCTAATGCCAACTTCTGGAAATTGCCTCCACTCCAAGTGCAATGATTATATTTATCTTAGGGGAGAAAAAAACAAAATGAAGAGACAAACAAATTGCACCACTAGAGAATGCCTGACAAGATCCAGCTGCTATGGACATTTTCCATCTACTTTCTTAGATTAAGGATCTATTAATAGCAAGCTTTCCCAAAACAACAGTGAGCCAGCATGAGGGCGAGCACCGCAAGAAGGGCTTCACACAACCGAGACCGGAAGAAGCAAGCGCCCAACACATCACTCCACAGGTGCTCACACACGCGGCACAGTGCGTCAGCTGCTGTATGCCTTCCCTGGAGGAGAGGATGACAGTCCCCGCTGAGTGCTCAGACAGGATAGACTGTAGAGCTGGAAGCAAGCAAGCCTTGACAGACAGAAGACAGCAGAGAGGCACCAAAAGGAAAAGCTAACCAGGCAGGCAGGCAGGCAGGCAGGGAACAGCTAAGGTCCTCCTGGGAAGGAGGACGAAACCTAAAGACGCACCACGCATGTCCTGAGGACTTGAACGCTCTCCCTGTGAAGACTGGAACAGGCTTAAGGTGGTGAACATGCTACCTACTTCAGTATGGTCATCACACGTCACATACATCACCAAGACAGCACAACATGCCCCATAAATATGTACAATTACTATGTGGCAATTAAAAATTAAACTTGATGCTATGACGTGCTTACAGATGGGACCTGGGCATGGCTGTCCTCTGAGAGGACCTACCAGCAGCTGACTGAGACAGATGCAGAGACTTACACCCAACCATTTGACTGAAGTTGGGGGCCCCTCCGGTTGGATTAGGGAAAGGCTAGAAGCAGCTGAGGAGGGCGACCCCTTAGAAAGACCAGCAGTCTCAACTAACCCAGATCCCAGAAGCTGCCAGAAACTGGGCCATCAAACAGGAGCATCCAGGGGCTGGTCCGAGCCTCCTCTCCCCTCTCCCCTCTCCCCTCCCCCCCCCCCCCCCCCCGGCACATATACAGCAGAGGTCTGCCTGGTCTGGCCTCAGTGGAAGAAGATGCACTTCATCTTTGAGAGACTTGAGGTTGGTCCGAGGGGAAGGGGAAAGCGTGAGGGTGGTGCACCCTCTCAGAGGCAAGGAAAAGGAAGAATGGGAGGAGGATCCGGAGGAGGAACTGTGGGAGGGGGGAGTGGAAGGGGGGCAACAACTAGAATATAAATAAATAAAACAATTAAAAATAAAAATAAAACTTGGGAGCCAGAGAGACAGCTTGTCAGGTAGGAGTGCTGTAAAGTAAGCATGACAAGCTGCCCTAGACTGCTTTATAATGCTGTGACAAACACCATGACTAAGAGTGACTTGGGGAGGAAAGGGTTAATTTCATCCCACAGCTTACAGTTCACTATGGAGGAACTCTGGGCAGAAATTCAAGCAGGAACCTGGAGGCAGGAACTGAGGCAGAGACCCTGGAGGAGTGATGCTTACTGGCTTGCTCTCTATGGTTGGTCAGCTCCCTTTCTTACACAGTCAGGACCACTGTCCCCAGGGATGGCACACGCACGTACGAACTCACACACACACTTTTTCAGTGTCAATGAGGCCAAGGAGTGCTGCCCTACTAAGGACTGCTGCCCTACTGGGGACTTCAGGTCTTGGAGACTCTTCCGCCCCTTCCCACCTTTAAAGGCCTCTTGAGTAAAATGATTTGCCCACAGAGAATACAGAATGAGAAAGAAACTGCCAGTTTCCCACTTAAGTGTGTCTAAGGAACACTTAGAGTACTCTGAGAGATCCATGTTCCTCAGTGTGCACTAGTTTTGAAGTTTACATTGTGACTTTTTAAACTCTCCCAAGCCCTTAAATTGTATCATTATTTATTCTTCATTAAGTCCTTCAGCAACACAAACTGAATGCTCCAAAGCTGGTTCCAACCAACCATTCTCACACATCAGTACCTTGGGGATCTTCTACACCAGCAGTGGTGTTTAGGAGAAAAACCATGATCAGAGGCATGTTAGATGCCAGGCTGGATAGAGATCTCCCTGGTAAAGAACACACAAGAGCCTGTGTGCCATCCCTATCACCCACATTTTTGAAAAGTCAGGCATGGGTTAGTGAGATGGTTCAGTAGGTAAAGGGCCCTTGCCAACAAGCCTGAAAACCTGAATTCAAGCCACAGAACCCACATGGTGGAAGCAGAGCACCAACTCCTTCAAGTTGTCCTCTTCGTTCCAAGCCTACAACGTGACAGGTGTACATGGGTGGGCATACACACACACACACACACACACACGAAATAAGCAAAATGTAATTTAAAAGAAAAAAATCTAAGCCAGGCATAGGGAGGAGGAGAGTGGGTACGCAGGGTGGGGAGAGAGGAAGAACAAAGGCCAGAGGTTTGTGGGAGAGGGGTCAGGAGAGGGGTATCACTGGAGCTTGGATGAGAGGGAGCCTGGCAGAGATGGAGGCTGGAGTAGGAGGCAAGAAGCTGAGCAAGAGGTTGGAAAACTCCTGTCAAGGACCAAAGAATAAACAGTTTAGGCTTTGTAAGCTAAGAAACACAACCAAGGAAATAGTACGTCTCTGTCTCAGCCACGTAACTCCACCAACGCTGTGAAGGCAGCCAGACAGCACGTGAGACACCAGGCATGACCTGGCTCAATAAGATGGTGTGTGGGGCTGACATCTCCTAATTCCCCTGCACCTCAAAGCTCTCCTGAGAACCTTCACCCAGCATGCAATCCACGGGCATGGTCCTGAGCTGGAGGACCAGGCCTGTAGGTGGGAGTGGTCTGGCCCGTGGGATCAAGTCTGCCCACCCTGCTCCCCTACTCCGTAGACTAAGGTAGGAATTGGGTCTTTACAGTGTGCCAGAAAGAGCCACCAGGAAGAGGCCAGAAAGTAACTCTAGGGAAATTGGCTAGAGCTCTGGATTGTGGGGGAAGACAGCAGGGACCCACAAACGAGGCTAGTGCAGTGTCACAGGTGGGATGTACCTGGATCATGCTGATCCACTTCTCTGACATGACTGCTGGGGACTTGTTCTTCAAAAGGGAACTACAATTCATTCCATAAGGCCTCTGAGTGTGGCCATATCAGATGGACTCTGGTGCCCCTGAAGAGTGGAGGAGGGGCAGAAACAGCAGATCTTATCCCCACCCTCAGGCCAATGCTGACCTCAATGCTAAGTGAGGATCCAGAGAGGCCTCACCAGAACTGACCATCGGCTTCCAGGACCCTGAGAAAATGGCCTGCTTTCTTGGAAGCACTCTTTCAGGGCCTGCCGTGTGGTCAGGCTATCTGACCGTGTGAGCTCCGGGGGACCTATCCCATTCCCTGAGTCCTGTCTCAGAAGTCATGAAGGAAGAGTCCATAAAGAACTCTGGGGAGGGGAGCAGCAGAGAAATCCAGCTGGGAATGTAAAGCAGCTAGGGGAGCGGGCGGGGGCAGGAAGGGTGGACAGTGGGGGATCCAGCCATGAAGCCCAGAGCTTGGCCTAACCCCATATAGCTTATCCAGAGATGTATGAAAACCAGAGGACAAGGCAGTGATGAAGCCACTCTCACCCATGTCCTTCCTGGTATTACAAGGACAGGTCACAGCTAACATAGGGCAAGACCAACTGTAGGCTCCACACAGAGTGTCAGCCTGACGGCTGCATGATGAGGTGCAAGGTCCTCCCACTCAACTTCTGGATAGGGGATGTGAACCTGCATTTGTAAGGGGGACCCCTTGGAAGCCATTCATGTGGAAACTGAGGATCACAGCAGCTACAGTTTGCACCCCACAGCGTCTTTAAGTTTGCTGGGTAAAACTACCTATTAACCCCACTGACACGTATTCCCCAGTGAGCTACACAGAAGCATGGGCCAACGTCCTGACAACCCCACAAGCTGAGCATTACACTCCCTGCAGCCCTAACTCAGGAAGTGTGAAGTACACCAAGTCCTAAGAGGGTGAGCATACAGAAGGGTCCAATAAGAAACCCACAGGAGCTTGCAGGGTCATGCCCACAGGGGGCTCCACTCTCCTGAAGGTGATGATGTCACTGTTGTATGTGGCCACTCTGTGACATCTATTCTGGAGGCTCTTCCTGACTTCATTTTAGAGTCCTGTCCAAGTCCCACACATTGAGACCCGTGCAACTCTGCAGCATTTTCCATTTCACACCGCACGCCCTCAGGTCCAGGGTCCAAACACACCTTCCTGAAGTGCACTACAATTGGCTAGCAAGGACCACATCCTTGTCCTTCCCCTGTATGGGACACCAGCGTAAGAACATGTCCCCAGCCTCCCTGGACATCATCTGCTCTGTCCTCTGCTTGTTCCTGGGCAGGACTAAATGAAGAGGACATGCATATACAGACATACAGGCATGCTCATGCAGATACACACACACACACACACACACACACACACACACACACACACACACACAGAGCAAGGCACCCCGTACACACAGATGCACACTTGCTCAGGCCGTGCATCTACACAGACCCACACAGTGTAACACTCCCAGTTTGTACAACCTTGCTGGCAAGAAGCACACATCTTCACGAGGCCCTCAGCACCCTCAAAAGCAACTGGTGTGGTACCTACAAACCTCAAGAAGCGTCCATGCCGCCTTCAAGCACACTATTCACAGGTAAAACACAGAAGCCAGGCATCAACTGACCCCTACAAGCACCCAGAGTAATCACAATGTTTGATCTGCTCCAGGAAAAAATGAGCTCATTGGCCTACATCGGACACTCACTCGTGAGGCAGCCCCCTCGGCCAGCCGGATACACAGCAAAGCAGCCGAGCCCAGTCACAGCCCTAAATATTTACACCAGTGAATGACAAACTGGCTCTTCATATGCTTTTAAAATAATTCCATGGCTGCACACACAGCCAGAAAGAGGAATGTGGTGGGACCAAGCACACACCATCTCTCTGGGTCTGTCTATAAACAAGTATAACCGCCCCACCTCCTCCACCCTACCCCTGGGGATTCAAGGTTTATCAAAGGCTACCAACTTCCTCTAACTTGCCAGTAATGGAACCACGATATGACATTCTCCTCTCCCCTGGGCCTCGTCACACAGCTAGGAGTGCCCGGCTTGCTGGAGGAAAGAAATACAGCTCTGAACTCCTCTGAAAGTCCCAACTCTTCATGCTGCATTGAGATTTTGCTCAGCACACTGCGACTGCACCTGATAACACCCCCAGTACTCCTACCCTCTGCTGGGGGCCATGTAAGTACAATGGCCAGAAGTATATGGCTTATATCATTATGGGGGACTCAATAGTTCATGCTGTTGAAATTCAAGGTCTCTGATCACTACCATCACGCTCCCTGAAACCTAGCATTTTATGACCGTCCTCTGTTTTTCATGGGCCATGCATGGAAAGCAAACCTGACCAATTAATTCCCTAGGACGCACCCAGGGAAGTGTGGCCCAAGGGGGACCCTGCAGGCCGCTCTCTACAGCCTTGGCTTTTAGAAGGGGTCTTGCATGTGTTTTCAGCTCTCATTTAATTTTTAAAACCTTTTAAAATTAATTAGCATTAAAAATTAAAACCAAAGATGCTGCAAGTAGGGCCCAGTAGAAGCAACATGTTATCAAGACATCCCACTGCAGGACCCAGGGTCACCTGCCTGGGCCACCACATCCAGTACCCATCACACAGCCAGAGGGCCAATGGAGCTCCGCAAAAACACCTGCCACTGCTCTGTAAGCATGGGCACCTGGGGCCACTGTGCCTCGCTTGGCAAGTCTAAGATGAATGACCCACTGCAGTGAGACAGCGAGCTGAGGTATGGTATGCACCGATGTGACCCGCACACAGGCTACCTCCCCAGCTGCTGAGAGAAGGTACTCTGAATGGGACACGCTGCACTGGACTTCCATTCTCCTGGGAGACATGGGGCAGAGAGCAGAAAAGAACAGCCTGGGAGATGAGAGAAGCTGGGGCCACTGCCGGGTGGTCTGAAGGGCTTCGCTGTGTGTGGCCTGGGATCAGACCCTGCACATGTCTGTCCTGATCCAGAGTGAAGTCACCTAGGCCCGGATCTCCTAGAACTACATGCCCAGTGATGAGTACTGAGGCCCTCGCTGGGGTCAAGGTGCCTTCCGAGTCCACCGCCTACAGGAGTCTGCTCACTCCCCCCTCCCCCTCCCCCACAGAGCTGACTCAGTCTGCCTGGGCTGCCATAGACTCAGTAACTGAACCACACACAGCCAGCTGTTCTGAAAGCTGAAGTCCAAGGTCAGGTGCCACCCAGGACACCATGCATGATGACAGGCCATCCTTAAACCAGTGATTCACAACCTTCCCAAGGTTGAGACCACTAATACAGTGACTCTTGAATACAGTCCCTCCTGTTGTGGTGACCCCCAACCCACAAAATATTTCCTTGCTACTTCATAACTGTCATTTTGCTACTGCTATGCATCATAATGTAAATGCCTGAGATGTGGACTATCTGACACGTGACCCCTGTGAAAGGCTTGTCTGACCGCCCCCCTCCCAAGGGTCTTGACCCACAGGTTGGGAACCTGCCTCAAACCAGGGAGCATCTTGTCCTCCTTCTGCATCTCAGCGAGCACAGGCACACCTGCCTTGCTTTGCCAGTTTTATTTTGAAAAGAGGTCTCACTATGCTGCCCAAGCTTCCAAAACTCAAAGGATCCTCCTGCCTCAGCTTCCCGAGTGCCAACACTACAGGCAGCAGCCAACTGGCCCCATGTTCACAACCTAATCCCTAAAATCTCCCCTCTACCCATCATGGTGAGTGTCACAACCCAGTCCAGAGTCTCCGCTCACCAGCCATCTCTTCTCTAGGACTGAGGGTCTAAGAAAGGAGGGAACATGATCTCTGAGGTCCCTTCTCTGTAGAACCTTGTCCTTCAAAAGTCATCAGAAACACTAGCACCTGCTTCTCCCAGCCTGCCAAATACACCAGAGGCTACCCCACCTACTCCCACATCCACCCAGACCAAGAAGCATTGCCTGGAGTTCATCAGAGACTCAGCTCTAGGTGTCTCATATCTGCTGGACACAATTCAACATGGAAGGAGGTCTCCAGTCTAAGCGGCAGACCCTCTCCAGGGACTCCACGAGGTTTAACCTCCTATGCCTATCTAGATCCTACCACCAGGTGTAAGCACGTATTGGCTGAGGACACAGAGGAATGCAGGAAATGGTCTGCAGCTTCAGGTGTCCTAGCTGGCACCTTGACTTTGGCGTTGTCTAGTCACCTCAGGCAGAGTCGGATTCTCCGAATTTATGGCCAGCTCTGCCACTTCACTAACGTGGAATCAGATCAGGACAGCGCTTAAGGGTGACCCCTCAAAGTATGGCGTCCCCTCAGGACTACAGTAGTCCACTGTGTGCCCAAGTACTGCCCAACCACTTCAGAAACCAGGTGAGGAGAAGTGCCCAACCTCTCTGTACAACTGTGCGTAGCAGTACACCACCAACCCTGTGGTTCTCCACCGTATTTCTATAGTCCACTCTGACTGCTGCTGACTTACCAGAAAATGAGTGTTTGCAAACCAAGCAAACGTGTACATTTTCCTTAATTTTCAAATATGACTAAAACTGCTGATTTCTTTTAGCTACAGTCAGGCACATCCACACGGAACAATATGAACACGCATCTTTAGGAATGGACGGCACAGACTCTAGGCAGTGGGGACAGCACTCTGTTTACATGTCTCACTCCCTCCACCTACTGGTGGCTGATGAAAACGAATCAACCAAAAACCTGGCTTCGATTTAAAACAATTGGCAAGATCACATGATCCACCCATACCTGGGAATCTACTCAAAGGACCAAGCATACCGCAGGGACAACTACCTGCTCGCCCATGCCTACCACAGCACTGTTCATTGTAGCCCAGCTATGGAAAGAGCCTGGGTGTCTGGCACCAGATGAACGGATGAAATACAGTGCTTATACACACAGGAGTTTTATTTAGCCATAAAGAGAAAATAAAGTATGTATTGGCAAGAAAACCAACAGAGCCAGAGCCTGTCATATTAAGTAAAGTAAGCCAGACCTAGACAGACAAATACTGCCTTTTCTCTGTCACACGCAGAACATGAGTGTTATACACACCACACCTCACACACACCATGAAAGTGGGAGGGAGCTACTTGGAAGGATCGGGTACAGAAGTGGGAGAAGATGGGAGCTGGGGAAAGATGGAGAAGACCATGAAAGAGAACGATACACTCGGTGCGATGATAAAACACATGCTTTGAACAAATATAAAATCATAGAAACCAGCAGCGCTAACAAATGTCCACAGCATTGTTTTTTGTTTGGGTCACAAATAAAGAAACGAGTGATTCAAAGCCAAGTCAGAACATGAGCAGACAACAGTGAATGCTGGAGGAAGGTGGGGCCTGGACCTCACTCCCTTCCTGGAACATGTTTCTCTGCATCGCGGACAGGGTTTCATCAGCATTTCTAGTGGGCACGGCATCCTCCCCAAACACCCTCTGTTCTGCGGTCAGCCGGGAGCCGGGTCATGCAGAATTTAGTGCTGTAGCCATGCAGGCTCCCTCGAAAGCCCTTTGTTCCCTACCCCTCCATGTCTTCCTGCCTTCTGGAGAATTCTTAGCTATCTCATCTGGGTCCTCCCTCCTTCCCGCCAGCTGACCTGGGTCCTGACTCCACCCCTGCTCCCCATGGGGGAGATAATGCCTCCTTTTAGGACCTTATAATCATGTTTCTATCTTTTAAAAAGAACTAGCAGGTTGCCTTGGTGGTTCACACCTTTAAGCCCAGCACTCAGGAGGAAGAGGCAGGTGAGTGAGTTCAAGGCCAACCTAGTCTTGAGAGAGAGAGAGAGAGAGAGAGAGAGAGAGAGAGAGACCCTGCTTCAAAAATAAAAATAAAGAAATAAATGAAATGAAATGAAAAAGAACTAGAAGGTTACAACGAACTAATCACTCTTTCAATTCTTTCAAACAGCAAAAGAAAAAAAGGTTAAATCTCATGGAACCGTGGACATGAAATAATCCCACGGGTCAGCTGAAGGAAGGGCGGAGAAAAGAGACCAAGAAAGGGAAAGATTATCATTTAAGATATCAGAAGACCTGGAAGTCATTCTTATTCTTGGGGCAGAAAGGAGGACCACAGAAGGATAAAGACCACCTTTAGTGTGTATGTATAAAACAACTGATCCCCCCTTCCTGCTAAGTAGACGTCCTCAATGCAAAGTCTGGCATGGCCAGCAGGGGGCAGCATAGGCGAGCGAGAAGCTTAAGTCTAAGAGCACACTATCCACTTAGATTTCTCAAGCTCACTTCCTTCCTGCTGCTTGAATGGCCTTGTTTGCTGAACGTGAGTTTACAATTACTGCAGAACAAAAATTTTAACCTATGTGTACTCTTAAAATTCTCCTAAGAATGTGCTTAATCTCTCTTTTTATACTACCGGAATAAATAAGTTTGAAAGCCTAAAAGCCAAAAATTCAAAGTATATACACTTAAATGTATGTCTATTTGCATGGTGATTATGTGTTTATGTTACAGTCAGCAAACATAACTTACTTATTGAGGCAAAAATCTCTGAAGGTTTTTATAAAGCAAAGTTCATAAGAAATATTTAATATGTAAATCAAGCAGTAAAATGTGATCAGAAAACAAACAACAGTAACACACTGCATTCATACCACTGTAACTCATCCCTAAGACGTTAAGCCACTGCTTATGAGAATTAGACTCTTACGTCTGTGGAGGTCATCAGCCATCCAGGCCTCCAAGGACAGTGGCCCCATTGGAATGACTCCTTTCACCACAAACCCAGAGGAGTCAGGAAAGCTGGCTGTGTGCATTCCAGCACAGGAGCCTGGAGAAGTTCTGACATCCACTGCAGGGTGAGGCATGCAGCTAGCATGCAGGACTGAAGCTGCAGCCCAGAGCTTGCCAGCCACCTCATACCTGGGGAAGTAAACAAGGGGCTGACAGCTGGAGGGGGGTGATTCTAGATGCTCAGTGGCCCTCAAAAATAGAAAATAAAAAAAGTAGCTGTCTCTCAGGCCACAGTTTAGAGACTCTTTCCTCTGATCACAACTGACAGGAGCCAGGAGACAAAACGGTGCCTCTTTAGGGCTCCGAAGTCTCTGCCCACCCTGTATCTATTTCCAGTTGTCTTCAGCCTGGTGAGGGAAGGCATTGCCATCACATCCCCAAGCGCCATCAGAGGCCAGGCTTCTGTTCCCACCAAGACCATCGCCTCTCCTCCCAGAGAAAGGGGGCCTTGGAAAACCAAGGCAAAGAAATGCGTGAACTTCCATAGAAGAGGAGCTAAATGATGGACCACTGGGGAATATCCACTGCTGAGAAATGAGGGCCAGCCTTACTCTGGAAGGAGCCGGGGAAACAAGCTGCCTGGGAGCTGTCTCCACTGGAAGAGCCTTTAAAAGTTTCCTCAGCAACAAGAGTTTCCCCAGCACTGTGCAGCAGGACACTGCAGTATCTGCAGTCAGCCCGTGGCTGTGGACTGGCATCTGTGGCAAGCTGGATCTGTAGCTAAGGCTGGCAATCGCAAACGAAGAGATAGCCTTAAGAGGAACAGGAAAAGCCATCAAGCGGAGGACTGAAGGAAATGCAGAGACTGGCCAAAAGGGAGAATTACAGAGTCCTACATCGATGAATTCGTGGTGTGGCCTTTGGAGGGGCCAACAAAAACTCAGTGACCATCTTGAATAGATCTTGCTATTCAGAGAGGCCATTGGTCAGAGGCTAGGTGGAAGGAGATGCCAGTGCTTCATCATGGGGAGTGAAAAGAAACCTGTGAGGGACTAAAAACCACGCACAGAGACAGGTCTGAGGGGTGGAGCCCCAGGGTTCTCTTTTACCCGGGTACCTTCCCTGAATTTCTCATTAAACATCAGTAGAACTAAACTGTGCATAAAAAAAATTACTGTTCCTCCCCCATCAAATGGCTCCACTTCCATTCCTGAGACCCACAGGAAA
The DNA here is from genome assembly GCA_019843815.1 of Montemys delectorum. Classification (NCBI taxonomy): domain Eukaryota; kingdom Metazoa; phylum Chordata; class Mammalia; order Rodentia; family Muridae; genus Montemys; species Montemys delectorum. Next base: position 8,862 of record JADRCD010205883.1, on the reverse strand, counting down.
GGAAGAGCAGCAGCTGGGCCCCATCCGACCCCACCCACCCCACATCCAGCATGCTCCACAGAGATTCTCAAGCTACTGGCTGCAGTGACAAACCCCAGCCACAAAGCTGCTCTTCGGTAAAGCAGATTGTTTTAAGACCATTGTAGGAAGAACCCTCTCCCTGAGGAGGCATGGGGCATCATATTCAACCCCCTCCCTTAGAGAGTACCAACAAAAAAACCACACAGTAAGATTCCACTGTAACCCAATGGGAACCAATGAAAGCTGAGGAGAGGGGTTATCTCCAGGAGCAGGAGGACCTCTAAAGCAGCTGCCATGAGGAAGCCTCGCCACCATCAGGCCTGACAGCTTCCCCATAGCTGCACAGGAGTCCTACTCCCCAGCTAACACTCCACCATCTACAGGACTTCCCCCAGACCATGTGCAATTAGCCAGAATTAACACATAACATCTAACTGGACAGTAGGTGCAAAAGAGAGTGAGTGAGATCAGCTGAGCCTCCTGTGCGAGGGAATGCCACCAGTCAAGGAGCCCTGACATGAGAGTCTCTTGCACGAAGCCACAGCTGCTCCAGTGACACCCACACTGTGCTCAGAGGACAGCGCTCCACAGCAAAGACTGAAAACAAAATGGTGTGTTTTCAAGAACACCAAGCACACAGCAGGCACTGCACAGGCTGAGCTCGGAATCTCAACCTCATACCTGTTATTTTGAATTGGCAAAAGCACAACTCAAGGACAGCTGCATCTCTGACTGCCTTTCACTCACCAGCTGTCTGGAGCTCAAGCAAGAGTCTTTCATCCTTCCTTCCACTGGGCTCTCGTTTTCCACCCAGGAGGCTTTGCGAGTACACAAAGCAGGCGGCAGGTTAGCAGGCTCGGTTAACAAGGGAGACAGAAGTGATTCTGTTGCTGTCCTCATGTTTATATATGGGTAATATGTTCTCTCTACTAATGGCTCAAAATGATTCATTTCAAGCCACTGGCTTTTCCAAGCAAGCAAGGATTTAGTGAGCCTTTCCACTTTTGCCAGCACAAAGATCAACTATAGGCAGAGTGGGGCATCGTGGAACTCGAACCCGGGCCCTGGTTGTTCAGAGTCGAGCTCAGGGATTTTCTCAAGCCATTCACTCATGGGTATGCACAGTATGTGAACGACAACAGGAGCCCAGAGAAAGCTGCTGCTCCCCAGCCCCCAACAGCTGAGACAGAATAGCTTGAAGGGATCTGAGGACCTCTCCCTAGGGTGTGTGGCCTGATGAGAGAATGTGCCACACCTCCAAGTGGTCAGTTTGCTCACATAGCAAAACTGCTTTCTACAGAGTCCTGGGCAGCCTCCTGCTCACAGCACACATAGGAAGGGCTGTGAGGCTCAGGATAGGTGGGTTTCTACACAGAAACCTCAAGTTGCACATGCTTGGGACACAGAGAGACAGCAGAGTTCATCCGAGGTCAACAGCAGCCGTACCTTGAACTTGAGAAGCAGCAGAACAGAGTCTGTCCTCCAGCCTGCCCACAGGAGGTTCCCAGTGCACAGGTCTCCTTGACAGTCTCACATACCTCAGGCCTCAAGGCTGGGCCTCCTACACACAGTAGGGTACACAGGTGAGGTCAATGTGATTAATCTAGTCACCAAGAGGAAACAGGTCTTTGCGATTAAATGTCCAAAAGACAGCCAAAGATCTCACCCAATGTGTCTAGAAGTGCTCTAGACTGATTCACACTCAGAACTCAACAAAAATCCTTAGAATACTATTTTCTCCAAAAAGGATTTCTTGGCTACCACTCCCCCCTACCCCACCCCACCCCCATGCCCAACCATCATCATTTAACCAGTTGGCCACTACAGCTCCAAACCTCCCTTGTCTCACATCTGTCTAAGTTGGGGGTTGGGGTTTGCATTGCTCTATGAAACACCATGACCAAAAGCCAACTGGGAGGAAAGGGGTTATTTTGCTCATAGTTCCATGTAACAGTTCTTCATGAAAAGCAGTGAGGACAGGAACTCACACAGGGCAGGAACCTGCAGGCAAGAGCTGTCACAGACACCACCCACCGAGAGGTGCTACGTACAGGTTTGCTCCTTACTGTTTGCTCAGCCTGCTTTCTTATAGAACCCAGGACCATGAATCAGCCCAGGGATGGCTCCACCCACAATAAGCCAGGCCCTCTCCATCCGATCATTAAGAAAATGCCTTACAGCCAGATCTTATAGAGGCATGTTCTCCATTGAGGCTCCCTTCTCTCTGGTGACTCTAGCTTGTGTCAAGTTCGCATAAAACTAGCCAGTATACACTCCATGCCTAATCTGTCAGAAACTCTCTGAACATGCCTGAGTAACACCGTGAGACACTAGAACGGGACTGACTTTGACAATACTCGAAGCTGTGTGGCAACTCTCCCATGGCCTCGGCTTTGTCCAGGAGATCCAGACAATGAACCCGCCTTTCTTTCTGCCTTGTCTGCACACAGTGACCCAACGGTGTGGCCAGAAGACAGACAATGGTGGGCGTTGAAGATGGTGTAGGACGCAGGAGAACACTCCTGCCGCTGGATTCTACCTACACGCCTTTAACAAAGTAAAGGGACAATTAAACAGAATGCAGATGTTCAGATAGCTACCGAGCACGGAGCCTGAGAATCTGTGGCTTCCTGGAACAGAATCACTTCCCACATGTATTTAGGTTAAAGATTCGGGGCTGAGGCTTTTTGGATGACTCTGAACCATGCGGTGACCCAAAGTAACCCTTAGAGTCATTAGGACGGAGAAGTGTGTGAGGGTCTGAGAGGACTATGCAGCTGTAGAGACGGAGGGAGAATCAGGAGAAGACTATGCAGCTGTGGAGACAGAGGGAGAATCAGAACTAGGAGCCAAGGCAGTAACAGCTGGGAGAGGCCAGTGCATGCTCCACTGACAGACCACAGCCTTTGATTCAGCCCTGTGATGCCCCTTACACTCCTGGTCCTGGAGCTTTAAGGTGACAAACTTGTGTTGGCTGAGGCCACACATGCGTTCAGAAGGTTAGAGTGACATCTGAATGGCCAGCTAGTGTGACAAATGACCAGTGAAGTGGGAGGAAGGGGTCCAGAACTAACAAAGCCACTGCTGGAGGAAATCCAGAGTCTTGATCAGAGAAGAAAAAAGAAAAGGCGAGAAGCTGCAGTGAAGAGGAGAATGATGCACAGTGTCTGCCGGGGGCTCCTTTGAACCGTGGCTGGACCGTGCCAGATTTGTAAGTACACGATACCCAGTGGCCTCTGTCATTCCTCTGAGAAGTCAGCACTGAGACCACAGAGCAGCAGAGGGTGCAGAGGAGAGGGCACAGAGATGTAGACTTTGCGGCTGTAGATAGTTATGGAGGGATGTGCAGAGCAGCAGGTGGCTGCAGGAGTTTCAGACCTTCAAAAAATGAACCAACCCAGGTCGATTGAAACAATGGCCGTTTATTCTGATAGCTCTGGAGACCGGGAAGTCCATATGCAAGCTAAGTGGCCTTGCTTCTCAGGAAGGCTCTAGGCAAGCACCCTGCCTTGACTCTCCCAAGCTGCCCGAGGCTGTACACCCTGAGCTCTAGTCTCTGCCATAAGGCTACACCTCTTCCTGGTCCTTCCCCTAGCATCTTCCCTCCAGAACAGGAACCTGGGACACCAGCGCACTGCCCTGGTGATGTTCACCACAGTGACTTAACTTCACTTCCGTGCCTAGCTGACCGAAAGAGGAATGAATCTCTGAACTTCAACCATTTCGTGACGGAACACCAAACTCTCCCAAGACTGGGCCTACGAAAGGTAGAGAGAGCTAAGAACACTCAAAATTATACAACTGCTTCTACCTTCAGGTCTGGCAGACCTGTGTATACTACAGGTGCATACTGCACACAGGTGCATACTGCACACAGGTGCATACTGCAGACCATAAACACTGAAAAGCACTGTGCCAGAACATAAAAAAAGCTATTTAAACAGCTTTTTTTTTTAATGTGGCAAATACAACACAGAGATAACGATAAAACTCACTGTCCTAGCCACTTTTTAACATACAGTTCACTGGCCATAATTACATTTACACAGAGTTGTGCTTACTACAGTTCTTTTTACACAGTGTAATACTTTCATTAATTCTTTGAGAATGGATGTAGGGTGCTTGCCTACAACAAATGTGCTTGATACATTTTTAGGGGTTTGTTTGTTTGTTGACTTGGTTGGCTTGGGTTTTTTTGTTGTTGTTGTTATTGTTGTTGTTGTTTTTGGTTTTTTTCAAGACAGGGTTTCTCTGTAGCCCTGGCTGTCCTGGAACTCACTCTGTAGACCAGGCTGGCCTGGAACTCACAGAGATCACCTGCCTCTGCCTCCTAAGTGCTGGCATGAAAGGCATGAGGCACTCCTGGCCAGCTATTTGAGACAGTTTTTAAGGAAGCCCTCGCCCATTGGCTTCTCCCCAAGCTCTTAGCTATGGGTCCTTGCCACAGAACATGAGGGGTGTGGCTCAGCCAGGGCCTGTCTGATGGTGCCTAACACCACAGTTCCCATACCTGTGCATCCTGCACCACTGACCTCTGGGCAGCTCCCAGGATCCTGCTTCTTCTGAGATTCCTGCTTTGACTTGGGTCCTCCAACTTCCAGTCAGAACAACACTGAGAACTGCTTCTCATGAGGGCTGGCCTTGATTAACACACTTACATGGTTGAGTACCTGGTACAGGTCAAACCCCACCCCCACCCCCCAACACAGATCTCTCTTCTCTGCTCAAGAACCTCCTTTTCCTCCAACTTATACACATGCAGAGAGACACACACGTGCAATGTGCGCACACACACGCACACGCACACGCACAAAACCACATATACACAGCACACATGCTAGCCCAAACACGTATATACACAAACACGACAGAGGGAGGGAGGAGGGAGGAGGAAGGGAGGGGGAAGGGGGAAGGGGGAAGGGGGAAGGGGGAAGGGGGAAAGGAGGAGGGGATGGAGAGGGGAGGGGAGAGAGGTGGGGAGGAGGGATAGAGAGAGTGCCCTGTCCAGGCCTTGCTAGCTTCAGCTTCGTCTTTCCCTTCAGTACAAAGGCAATCTATTAGGTCCAAGCCTACAGCCATGAGGCTTTTGTGCAGCACTGAAAAGCGGGATCGAATGTCAGGAATAGCAAACCTATTCTCTCCTGGAGGAGGACTGCAAACAAGGCTGCTGAATGCACTTTTTGTTCACTAGCTCAATTAGCAGAGCCACAGAAAGGATGACGACACACACTCTCCACTTGGCCAGTGCTGGGGATGCTCAGAGTTCACTGGCCAAAGAGAAGTCATAGGGAGAAGAAGGAGCAGCTAACTGCCTGCTGGGCGCCATCTGCACTGCCACATTCTGGACAGCAAGGGACTCTCAGACACCAGCATCCTGCACGCAGTCAGGGACACAGGCACTTCAGGTGAGCAGGCAGCAGTTCCTCTGGCAAGGGCTCCGAGCTGAAGCTGACACTACAGCTCAGCTGCCAGCCGCATGTAGCTACAAGCGAGTGCCTACAGCATGAGGCTGGAGCTAAGGCAGTCGTGTAACCAGGACTAAGGAGTGTAACCAGGACTAAGGAGAGCACACACTCCGAGACAACAGAATCCACTGACTCCAACTAAAAGAGCATGTGTCAATCCATCAGGTTAAACAGTTTGGTCAAATCCATACTTCTTTGTGTGCTGTTCTTCTGTGCGACTACTAGAAAGGGGTAAATGACATCAGTGGTTCCATTTCCAACAGACCCAAGAGAGCCCAGGCATGGTGGCCGTATAAATTCTGCTAGCCGAAGATGAAGAGATGAAGCTTAGTGTTTACAGCTGAGTGGCAGGGGCCTGTCTGTGGAAGGATCGGGAACAGGGATGAATCTGAGATGCTAAACAAGCCCATGAATGGTGTCACCTACAGAAATCTGAGTCCAGGATGGAGGAGGGGGCCAAGAAGCTGTGTGAGGGTCAGTGTGGACTTCAGTTATCACTGTTCCACATCTTTTATGAAGACACAAAGGAGAAGGGAGGGCTTTATCTGATTTCAGCAGGTCGTTCAGAGAAGATGGGCTTCCCTTCGCAGACCCAAGAAAAGTTAGTTATTTCACAGAGAGAAAGGGGACCTCGGGAACTTCTAGAAGAAAGTCTGGATACACTGACATATAAGAGGGAGAAGCTAAATGGAGGATTTTCTACAAAGTCGTCCATGGCTAACTATCCCCATCAGCCCTTTACCTTCTGGCAGCTTTCTCCAGGTGCCAGGAATGGGTTCAGAGTTTCTGACTTCTGCAGCAGACTCACTAGTACTGCCCCTGCCCTCAAGGGTAAGTGAGTACCACTCACTGCTCACTGAAGCAGGAAGTGGCAAGGCAGGGCACGAGCTACAGGGAGAATCTCCTTGGTTCTAAAGGGCAGGCTTAGTCCTGGCTCCTGGACTCTGCCTTCCCAGCGCTCACACCACCTCAGTCACACCTGCCACACTCAACCCCACCTCTATTGTCACCTGCTGAGACACCTGAGTCACCCCCTCCCTTCAAGCCTTCCACATCTAAGGATAACCTAGGCAATACCACCTGATGTCTTTCTAATGTAAACTAAAATGTAAGTAAATAATGAGCACACACCACACCACACCAGGAACCTGGTCAGAACACCTGATTATACCAAGTTATGAGCGCTATGGCTTCTACACAGCTGGAAAGGCAATGAACCATCCGCCCTACACCCTCTTTTCATCTGCACATCACATTCTAAGCCAAAGGCGAGACTGTGAGACCCACACAGTCGGGTGCCTCCCTTCTTCCCTCCAGGTGTTTGCCCAGCACATTCTCGATCTCAAGTCCCTTCAGAGACCAAAGGGCCTTCCCTCAGTGCCTCGAGCTCTCCTGCTCAGTAACTGGCAGGAAGGGCTCTCTCAACATCCACTGAGTGGATGCTCCCCTAAATTAGTGAGAACTCTCAAGGTCAAGGAGCCAGTGCAGGCTATTCAGACCCTGAAACTGGCCACACCCTGTGCACCCCGATCGGCTAACAGATGAGCAGCCACTGCCACCTACACCCACAGCATGGACTGAGTCCCTTGGCCCCTTTCACTATAGAAACCGTGAGCAAGAATAAAGCTCTCCTCCCCAGCACTGCTTCTATCTGGTAGTCTAGTCACAGGAGTGCTGAGGGCTGAGGAGCTGATCGCTACTGCTGAAGCAACCCAGAAGTAAACACCTGTGCTCACAGCTGCAGTTCGCTCGATCAGATAATTCACGGGAGCGTCATCTCAGTAGACAGGTTATGTGCTTAGTAAGACAACATCAGCACCTTAACACACAATCACCAATCACCTCAGTCCACCTTCACCACCCCACTGAGTGGGGTGGGGGGAACGACTCTTCTGCCCGGCTTCCTGCCTGGTGACAGAAGTAGAGTGGGCTTAATGGCTGGTTTTTGCTTTTTGCTTTTCAACTTTATTATTGTAGATTATTCTATTTTACTCACATGAATATTTTGTGTAGATATATGAATGTACACCACATGTGTGCCTGGTGCCCACAGAGGTCAGAAGAGGGTGTATATCAGCTGGAACTGGGGCTAGGGATGGTTCTGAACCACCATATGGGTGCTAGGGATCGAATCCAGGTTCTCTGCAAAAGCAGCAAGTGCTCTTAGCCACAGAGCCTGCTCTCCTGCTCACTTCATGGCTGCTTCTGAGATGAGCATCCACATGGATGTCCACCACTCAGACTTAAGAAGACTTAAGGGGCAGGGTTAAAAACACACTCACTAACTAAATCCCCAGCATGGACTCCTGCTGGGAACCAAGAGCAACTTTTAGAGACTTCTGACCTAACACCAGCTCCATGGGCTAAAACCCCAAGACACCCAGATTGAGAACTCAGGGGACCAGCAGGAGGCCCCTTGACAACGGAGGGCAGGCCTCTAAGTGAAGAAGTTGTATGTGTAAGCACTGGGGAAAGCTGGACAGATTGCGAAAACCTCTGGAGCCGGCTCCAGCCCTTGGGCAGAAGGGACAACCTCCCAGCTAGCTGGCCTCGGTGATGTGCACTGGATGTAAGCGGATTTTAGAAACATGCACTGCCCCAGCTCTACCCCAGAACTGAGCACCCACATTAACCAGCTCTCTTGTCTTCCTACCATAAACCAGCCAAGCTCACCCTGGTGGGCGACTGGCTGCCTCATCCACATCCGTCCACACGCACCAGAGGACCTGGACCTTGACACCAACAGTCTTGTTTCCAAACTTCCACCTCATTCTAACAGTAATTACAGAACTTAACTAAGCATCACACCGACTGCTTAATGAGTTTCAATAAGACTAACTGTAATTATATCGTTTGACAAAACATTGCCTATGTGGACCAAAACACTTCAAGAACAGTTCTCCCCTGAAAACCAAACAGGAGGCCACTGCGGAAAGACTCGATGAAGATACCCTACCTCTGAAAATAAGGCAAGAGTACTTGGAAGCCTGAATCGGTACAGTGGCGGCTGCCAGGCTTGCTCCCTCTCACCCTTGCTGCACGCGCTGAGCACACAGTAGGTTCTCACTGGGGGCAAAAGTCAACAGTGGGGCTATGAGGTCTCTAGAAGGCGTGTCATACACCTGCCAGATGAAGAAGGCGGCTATTTCCTAGGCAGATGAAATGTGAGCTGGGACAGAGGCCTTGGTGTAGACAAAGGGACAGGAGCAACCACAGACAAGCAGATCACAGGGCAGGTGATGGGCAAGCAGGGAGGAGGAAGGATGACCCAGCGGAGGCTGGAAAGTCAGGAGACCTGGGGGCGTGGCACAGGTGAAAGAACTCCCGCCGATATTGATGGACACCAGCCCCATGACGTGGAGAACATCCTGGGGCG
>JADRCD010205882.1:5000-38593 GCA_019843815.1 Montemys delectorum | reverse complement strand
TGTGTGTGTGTGTGTGTGTGTGTGTGTGTGTGTGTCTGCGTGGGGGTAGGGTGGAGGGAGGGAGAGAGAAAGGAATGGAACGGGAGAGAAAAAGAGACAGAGAGACTGTATCACCTTATAAGTGAGCTTTAATTGCTCACCCAGGCTGACATAAACCTTCAATGGGATTTATAATAGACTATTTCCTTTCTCTCTGTTGCCATTCAAAGCACTCAGACAAAAGTGATGGATAAGGGGTATTGAGTACCTTCATCATTCCACTTAGGGCATTTAATCTTCATAAGAACTACATGTCCATTTGACAAACAGGAAAGTGAAACACATCCTAGTAATAAGTGTGACTGAGCTGGGAAGTGTTCCCAGGTATTTGAATTCAGGGATGTTGGGGTACACTTCAGGGGCCTACAGTGCCAGTACCTTGTAGTAAATTCATAAAGGGTGATATGCCAGGGCTGATCTCCATGGGAGGCCTCCCCTGTTTCTGAAGAGAAAAGGAGGAGGAGTGGATGGGGAAAGGAGAGGTAGGAGGAAAAGACTGGGAGAAAAGGGAAGGGAAACTGAGGTCAAGATGTAAAGAAAGAAAGTTAACTACATTTTAAAAATGAAAAACAACAACAAAAGACAGTGGTCAAATGGAAAACTGCACGGTGATGACCTACTACAGAAGGACACACACAAAGTAAAGTGCTGGGCCAGTTTCCTCAGTAATTGGGCTATTTTGGGCAACTGTCCTTATTTCCTTTGACTCAGAACTTCGTACATAAAATTCTGCTCTGTCTCTGTCTCTGCTCTGTCTCTGTCTCTCTGTCTCTCTGTCTCTCTCTGTCTCTCTGTCTCTGTGTGTGTGTGTGTGTGTGTGTGTGTGTGTGTGTGTTGTATTGCAGTTGGGGAGTTTACAAGAGGAGATGACTATCCCATCTATCTCTAAAATTCTATTATAGTCTATTACCAACTAAGTTGATTAGCATATTATGTGATATCTTAAAATATTCAAAAAAGAACTTAAGAATATAAAGCAGAGGGAAAAAACAATGAAACATGATTTCTGTTGGATTAAAAGTAGAGTTTACAATCAGAATAGCCTAGTAAACCCATGGCCAACAGAAACAACCCATGCTTAGGGCAGTGAGGTAGGGACTCCCACACTAGTTCGTCTGTCTGAGAAAGCAGACTGGTGTACTTGAGACAGCTTGTTAATATGTATACTATGTTCATACATGCTCAGAACAGCATGACCATGAACAGAAGGTAAGTCATGTACCCGTGATGAGGACAAAGAGCAGCACCTTGAGGGAAGGGATGAGTCCACAGGGTAGAGCTCAGCAAGACCACTATTCAAGCTTTGAACAAAGCTTCTAACCATATGGTAGGACTGGGAGGTCTTCCTTACTTTAAAGGTTGTCTGTTATTTAAACACGCACACGCACACCCACATGCACACACACACACAAAGACCACCCATGAATAATTTTAAATCCCCCAGTTCAGAGACATGTGGTAAGGGAAGGGGTTCAGATGCTCTGAGGCAATGTAGACAGACAGGAAGAGCAGGCATTGTGAAGTGAGTGAGAGGAAAGCTGCAAGTGTGGAGGTGAGCCTTTCTGGGACTCTTCTGAATTACACACAGCTACTATCGCTCAGTTGTGCTAGGGTGACTCCTAATATGATAAAATAATTCGGAGGCTTTTGACAGACCTTCCTTCCTTGCTAATCACAATGAGGTGTCTCGGGACGATTCAGAAAGAGAGAGAGAAAATGTCTCCTCTATCAAGGAGGGAGACCTTGGAGAGAAAACCCCGCCTGCCTGAGTGTATGAGGATAATAAATGAGTTAGATGCATGAGCTAAGCTAACAAGAGTCCTCAATCCCTTTTCTTTGGTTAATTGAAACCTCTGTTTCCAAAAGAATACTCCAGGCTAATAAAAACGTAAGGGAGGGAAAGCTGCCTGACAGGTGTGTCCAGCAAGCACAGCAGCGGGGCAGAGGAAAAGCCCCTTCGCTCTTCCAAGGCAAATCCTCTAAGACTTCAGCACCCTCCATGTTCACAAATGCTTCAAGAGGACCAAAATACCAGGAAGGAAAGACTGTCCAGAGGCTACTGCTGAACAGAAAGATTTAAGGGACTGCTCTCTGGCGCATGACAGCTCATCAATACAAGGTATTGGTAAGCCTGTTTTGCAGCATCACTCTCCGAATCCTCGGGACCCAAGACAGCCCAGGAATGCCCATGTCCAAAGTTTATATGCCCCTTGATAACCCTTCTTTGGTATGGAGACTACTAGGAAACAGTAACAGTAGTTTGGCATAAATATGCTATCATCAGAGGCTTAAATGGGAAGAAGAAAAAAAAGTAGCCCTTTCGCAGAGCATTCTGGATCTCACATAGTGGAAAGAGAGAACTGACTCCCACATGACGTCCTCTGACTCCCATAGCATATGTACGCAGCCCCACCCCCTCTCGCAAATAAACTTAATGTTTTTTCGAACTATACAGTTTTACCGAGGCTTGGTCAAACATACCTACGATCCCAGAAGTGAGGAGATTGAGGCAAGAAATAGAATTCTGAATGAAGGCTAGCCTGACCAAGATTCTAGCTCAAAATAGAAATTCTATTTTCCAATATTTGACCAAGAGCTCTTTGGGATACCATATAGATAGGTATTAGGGAAGGAGGAGCCAGGTGTGGTGGCTCAAGCCATAATTTCAGCTATATGGAGACCAGAAAGAATACATTAACCCTTGAGTTTACTGCCAGTGTAGACAACTTAGTGAAAATGTACCTTTAAGACAAATACTGTTAATTAGTGATCAAAGCATAAGTTCACTAACTACAAATGTTTCATGAAATGTTAAGCTGCAGATGCTTTCTTCCAGTGGACTTTTGTGCACAGACTTATAGAATTTCCAATTATTCTAACTTTCACAAGGAGATACTCAGTTTCCATCTTGGTATATCGTGATGTACTCAAGACTATGCCTCTGGTATAACTATTGATGAGATCATCAGGAGGGTTTCCAGAAGCTCAGTAGGAAAATCCACTGCTCTGTAGAGACCTAACTCAGCACAAAGAATCACAACCTCATGCCTAAAACCGCAAGCCATTTTATCCCCTGCATCCACTTTCATATAGCACGGTAACATAAAAGGTGTTAAGAAAATCTATCCTTAGATACTCTATCCTGTATTGCTTTCACCTCTTCTCATAATACTTATAAGATACACTTTCAGTCCTCACTTGGCACCTCTGCTCAAACACCCAAAAGGCATAAACTATAAAAGAGAAGCAAACAAATATAAGTGAGCATGCTGCTTTGCCCCTTCGTCACTAATCTGTGCCTTGCAGTTAGAAGAGGTAAGATGAAGAGTGCAAGCAGCATACAGGAATACACAGTGATGGCTGGTGCTAAGACTGACTGTGCACATACCCACTCCAGGTTCTGCATGAAGCACTTGTAAACACTATCTAAACTCACTCTCTTAACAGCTCCAAGGAGGGGCTAGTGCTCCAACTATTTTACAGAGAACCAGAGGGGCTCTTACTCAAGGCAATATTTTAAAGAAATAGTCATGTTGGGCTATGACAGAAGGAACATTTAAAAAAAAAAAAAGAAAGAAAAGAAAAGAAAAGAAAACCCAAGATTTAAACCCTATTATACAAGATTTTGCTCCTTGCATGGAGTTTGGTCTTTTAAGAAATGTGTGCAGACATTAGCTTTCTGAGATTCATATAGTGGTCAAAACTTTAATTAATACCTTTAACTCATATAAAATTATCCATAACTATTTAGATGACTTATTTATCACAGGGAAAACCCTATCTTCTAATAGGATGATACACAGAAAGAAAAGGAAGAAGTTACCCTTGTCTTTGAGAATTCTAAGCAAAGTAAAATCATCTGTTAGTTCAACTCTTCACAATTCTCACTTCTGCAATAGCAACTAATGATCTGAAGTGGCACACATATCTTCTATGTAAGCTTAAACTTCTGTAGTGGTGGAAACTGCTCAATGATTCCTTTGGGAGGGGAGTGTCTAACACTCTCTCTCTCTCTCTTTAAATCTTTACATGTAAACAATGTAAAATATATTTATTATGACTACTTATCCTCCTCCAAAATGACATATATGTAGGCTTTATTTTTGTAACCTTGTACTGAAACAACACTGAGATTAAATCATTTCCACTGAAAACATTATGAAATAGAAAATGAACCAGTGACATGTTTTTATTATACTGATGTGTCAGAGAAAATAAATCACAAAAAGGAAAAAAAAAGAAAAAGAAACCTGAAATTCTGAATTAAGGCTGAAGGCATTTTTTAAACCCTGTTGTTGAACCAGTGATGTGTTTTTATTGTGATGAAGTAGAAAATGAAAATACTGAGTTTGCTGCCACATAACCATACCTCTACTCTTCCTTAGATAGGATGGACTACTTTCACTGGGAAAATAAGATAATCAGGAAGATCTGAAGCACATAAAGTAATAACTTAAAAAGAAAACTAACCACACAAGTATCGGGATCCTTCCATAGAAGACTTTAATCAGGAAGAAGTCTACAGTCAAATTCTAGGATAAGCTAGTGAACAGAGCATTGACTAGGGGTATAAAGAAAATAATCTGGAGACAGCATTGGGATCTGGAACAACTGTTTCATACAAAGCCGGTTACAATGATCGGTTCATTCAGCAATGTGGGAAATAGCTTTGCACTCAAATCTTGGAATGTACTTCCATCAGTTCGAAATCTGGCCAACATTTTCTAAAATCTTATTTGTATAAAGCTTTAAGGGTAAGTATATTCTAAAGGAAAAAGATCATGAGACAAAAATACGATGACTGCACGCTGCAACATCGAGTGTCTGCTTTCTCAGTACCATTCTGACTCATTCACGAGACTGTTACTCTTAAAAGACTGCAACAGGGATTTCAGAGATACGACATCCTAAAAGAGTGGAAACAGTGACACCATCCGTGAACACAGCAGCAGCAGCAGCAGCAATGACGCCTGCGCTCGCTCGTCCGCCCGCCCGCCCGAGCGCAGGGCATTCTCAGGCTTTACAGCGGTGCCTGCCACTGCCCTGTCTGCTGTCTTTCCAGACTTGTTGGCATGGGCATGGGAGCAACATCCTTCTCAGTTGTCACACCCAGGGGTACAGCGAAAGGTTTCTAAACTGAGGGGGTCCCTAGAAACACTATGTTAACAACCTGTTAATTGTGTCACACATGCAGAAGGGAGCCAAGTGGTACCATTTGACTTTCTCCTCCCCTAGGTTGCCCACAAGGTTCATGACTAAGAACTAAGAAACTCAGGTGAGTCAACTGCCCATGTAATACACAAATCTGACAGGAAAACATCCAGGAACTGTTGTTTTGAAGAGAATAAACATATGTATAAGGTAAATCCTGTCGGGACATAGCTCAGTGTCAGAGTACATCCCAGCACACATGAAACGCTAGGTTTCTGATGTCCTGTTGACTATTAGAGCAGATAACCAAGTACACTTACAATAACCTTCACTACTGCTGCTGAAACTCACCAAAATCACTGGCATGAGCCTAAAGGAAAATACTGACAGGGCTAGATACAGAAGCAACAAGACAATTAGTCAACTCCACAATGTCCCTGTAAAATAGTAAAAGGAGGAGGCGGGGGTTAGGTGGGGTGCCAAATCACTTCAGATACAGGAAATACACTCAGTAAACAATGAGAGTGTTTTGACTAGTTCTGCCATGATCAAGAAGGCAAAAAGCAAACAATTCTGTGGAGAAGTGTTGATTCTCTCTCAAAGTTCAAGCGGGTCTTGACCCTGAAGGCCTGCAAGTCATGTTAAAACAGGTCCTATAACAGTGAGTGTACTTGAGGCTTCTGCTGAATTAAAAAAAAAAAAAAAATCACACAAAAAAGGGGCAACATGCACACACACAAAGGGGATGAGTCTCCCAAGAAAGAACCATTTTCCACCTAAAAGCACAAATAGTGCAAAAGCAATCCTGCCCAGACGGGGAAGTTGGGCTGGGAATGACAACTGTTTCTGGGCAGCTCTACTCCAAACAGAAAGCCCCAAACTGCTGACAGCTTGATCAATAAATGCCAAAATTAGTGTACTGACCAAAAAGGAATAATCAATGTTAAAGCATTTTGTGGAAACCTGAACTTAGGGCTCTCAAAAAACTAAAAGATGGCCTCCACCTCGCCAAGGTTATGAGCTGCACAGGAGACAGAGAAAGGTGCAGCAGGAACAGCGGAGCTGCTGCCCCTAAGTGGGGTCATGCAGCTGCAAAAGCATCTCCTGTAGGAGGACCCAATTGAGGACTGCCGGAAAATCCAAGGTCTGTTGGTGCAGACAATGCCAGCCAATCAGGAACTGATGTTTAGAAGAGATGCTTTCTTGGGACCAACAGGGCATGGGTGGAGGGTACTAAGGGAGCTTGCAGCAGTGCTCAGATGAGCTTGCTCCCTCTGTCCCACATCACCTCTAACCCCACCAAGGACAGGTAGAGTGGGCAGCAAGTAGTCCAAGGCACAGGTAACAGAAAAGCCCAACTGATCCTAGCTCTTCTCCTTCACTACCTCTCCTCTCTGATGACATTACTAGGGAAGAAAGAAATCCTAAGCTCATGTCTGGCTCTGGAATATACTAGCTGGGGCCTAGTTTCACTATCTCATTTATCCAAGAAGTGGGTGACGAGCCCTAAACCCTAGAACTAATGTCAAGTACAAGAAAATCCACTGCTTCTGTATGTTGATTCCATGGTGTGTTTTCAGTTATAAAGAGAGAAAATGTTTTTCCTAAATGTGCAATCTACAGTATCTACACCCTGCATAGCTAGGGATCATGGGAGAATTACAGCATGACCAGGATGCAAGAGATAAAAGGCCATGAACATTATATGGCTTCATATCTCTGCCTCCAAGTGAGAACAAGGACCCTCTGAACAAGGCTGAAGAAGCCAGAGCCAATGGTGTGTCATTTCAGAGGGGAAGAAAAAAAAAAAAAAAAAAAAGACTGCACTCTCCTTGGCCACTGTATTTTCCTTATAATTAGGGCTTCAAAATGAGCATGTCAAGACTCAAGTGAACAAAATCTGAAAAAAGGTAACCAATACATATTTCTTCCATAGAAAAACAATAAAAAAGCAAGCAGTATAACAGACAACCCAAACATTCCTGCCAAAGAAAGGACAATGCTTCTCCCTCCATTCTAGAGATCCAACCATCTATAATCACTATTGCTACCTTCAAAATACATTCCACTGCTTCAAATCTATGGCCTCCTGAAGTTTTAAATGTGCTCCATTGATTAGTCTCAACTAGTCACCAACAGTTAATATAAGGAGCCAGAATATTATGATTTCATGGATAGACTTAGAATAGACTATGAATTATTTAGTCATCCAGATGACTATATGAATGCTTCAGAGAGAGGGGGTTAAGAACTTAAGAAATTAAACACTGGCACAGCCAGGGTCCAAGTTTCGGGAAACTTGATCTTCCTATGTCTACTTATACCTTACAGAAGACAGACATGTGGCTAATGCTGAGTCTGGAGACAATCTTTGGGGTCTTCAGAGTCACTGTAGCCTTATATGGGCAAAAAAACATAACATTTGAGCAACCCACAGTCCTATTTATCAACTGTTGCTAAGTTTTATCAAAGAAAAGAACAATTGGCATCCTGAACAATTCTGAATACAGAAAAGAAAGGCAGAGTTACGAAGGCGCAGTGTAGAACGTCTGCCATCCAAACACCAAGAGCTAATATAAATAGCCAGAGCAGAACATTTTTAGGGAAAGGCATCAGAGAACCAAAAATATAATATGCTGATATGACTATATCAATTTAGATTGTAACCAAGTTTATATATAATTATATCGGACTTCAGATATTTTCCTAAAACTGAATTCAATGTAAGACAGAAATTACTTCTACACCAGCCAACCATGGATGGACTCTGATAACACAATCTGGGAAGGCTAACCTTGGCCTATAATCTAGCTCCTGCAGATGGATCCTTTAGTCTCTTTCTAGAGTTATACAGTCCTGAGGTATCCACGGGAAGACCTGAATGGTACAGGCAGAATCTGCTGACTTAGTACATGGCTGATTCCCACTCCAAGGCAGCCAAGTCAACACTGCAGTTAAGAAACATGTAGCTGGGCTCATCCCTGCAACTCCTGAGACCAGGAATCAAACTAATCATGCCTGTCCTCTCTCATGTCAGATAACTTTAGAAGTAGCCTAATGATGTTCACTTTATATTTAACAATATATTCAGTGCTTTGCTACTAAAATTTGTTTTCTCTTTACTGGAAAAAAAGTTACTTTTGTAATATCAGGCTGAAAAATTCACATTTCTCACCATCTAAGGAGACTCAAAAATGGCCACTAAACTTATCCTTAGAATTCACTGCTGCATATGATGTGCAGACTGACAATCTCTGGCTGTGCTTTATATGGATGGTTCTTTCACTGTTAATTTTTACAAAATGCTCAACTATACAATCCTTACAGTAAAGGCAGTTCAGGTCAAGTTCAAAGTCATGACATGAAACACACCAGCTTCCCAAGGTCAAACTGTCGGGAAAACACAGGGCAGTATCAACCTGTCATGAACTCAGCTCAATTAGCCCTTCCTCTCACGAATCTTTACGATGGCTCAAAGGGTAAAGCCTGATGACCTGAGTTTGACTCACAGCCATCCACAACTGATGGCTTCTGGGTGAGGAAGGCTCAGCTCTCGTTAAGGGCATGGCTCTTGGATGTCCACCATGCTCTAGTGAGTGGGCTCACACCTAAAAATATATTGATGACATGAACTGGAGTCAATGAGTGCTTTTTAATAAATTAAAATTCAAAAAAATACAAGAAATTAGAGGGTAGGGAGGTAACAGTGGACTGGAGAGAAATTGGGCAAAGAATTTAGGATCAAATATATTATATAAAATTCCCAAAGATTTAATAAATTTTTAAAGCAGTTTTCCTAAATCTGGGCATCAGATACTGTCCTCTAAAATTATGGAAAGCAGAAGAAGGGTAGGGAAGTAGGAAGACAGTCACTATATCCTCCGTACACAAAAAGGTCCATCCTCAAACAGGCAGAGAAAGAAATTAGGGAAACAACACCCTTCACAATAGTTACAAATAATATAAAATACCTCGGTGTAACATTAACTAAGCAAGTAAAAGATCTGTTTGACAAGAACTTCAAGTCTCTGAAGAAGAAGAAATTGAAGAAGATCTCAGAAGATGGAAAGATCTCCCATGCTTGTGGATTGGCAGGATTAATATAATAAAAATGGCTATCTTGCTGAAGGTAATCTACAGATTCAATGCAATCCCCATCAAAATTCCAACTCAATTCTTCACAGACTTAGAAAGAGCAATCTGCAAATTCATCTGGAATAACAAAAGACCCAGGATAGCCAAAACTATTCTCAACAATAAAGGAACCTCTGGAGGAATCACCATCCCGGACCCTAAGCTGTACTACAGAGCAATTGTGATAAAAACTGCATGGTATTGGTACAGTGACAGGCAGGTTGATCAATGGAACAGAACTGAAGACCCAGAAATGAACCCATGCACCTATGGTCACTTGATCTTTGACAAAGGAGCTAAAACTATACAGTGGAAAAAAGACAGCATTTTCAACAGATTGTGCTGGCTCAACTTGTGGTCAGCATATAGAAAAATGCAAATCAATCCATCCCTATCTCCTTGTACAAAGCTCAAGTCCAAGTGGATCAGGGACCTCCACATCAAACCAGATACTTTGGAACTAATAGAAAAGAAAGTGGGGAAGAATCTCGAGCAAATAGGCACAGGGGAAAATTTCCTGGAGAGGATGCCAATAGCTTATGCTCTAAGATCAAGAATTGACAAATGGGACCTCATAAAGTTGCAAAGCTTCTATAAAGCAAAAGACACTGTTAATAGGACAAAACGGCAACCAACAAATTAGGAAAAGATCTTTACCAATCCTATATCTGATAGAGGGCTAATATCCAATGTATACAAAGAACTTAAGAAGTTAGTCTCCAGAGAACCAAATAACCCTATTAAAAAATGGGGTACAGAGCTAAACAAAGAATTCTCAACTGATGAATACTGAATGGCTTAGAAGCACCTAAAGAAATGTTCAACATCCTTAGTCATCAGGGAAATGCAAATCAAAACAACTCTGAGATTCCACCTCACACCAGTCAGATTGACTAGGATAAAAAACTCAGGTGACAGGGCTGGAGAGATGGCTCAGCGGGTAAGAGCATTGACTGCCCTTCCAAAGGTTGTGAGTTCAAATCCCAGCAACCACATGGTGGCTCACAACCACCCATAATGAAATCTGATGCCCTCTTCTGTGTACTCATTTATAATAATAAATAAATCTTTAAAAAAAAAAAAAACTCAGGTGACATCAGATACTGGAGAGGTTAGGGAGAAAGAGGAACACTCCTTCATTGCTGGTGGGATTGCAAGCTGGTACAACCACTCTGGAAATCAGTTTGGTGGTTCCTCCAGAAATTGGACATAGTATTACCTGAGGACCCAGCTATACCACTCCTAGGCATATACCCAGAAGATGCTCCAACATATAATCAGGACATATGCTCCACCATGTTCATAGCAGCCTTATTTATAATAGCCAGAAACTGGAAACAACCCAGATATCCCTCAACAGAGGAATGGATATAGAAATTGTGGTACATCTACACAATGGAGTACTACTACTCAGCTATTAAAAACAACAAATTTATAAAATTCTTAGGGAAATGGATGGATCTGGAGAGTATCATCCTGAGTGAAGTAACCCAATCACAAAAGAACACACATGGTATGCACTCTCTGATAAATGGTTATTAGCCCAGAAGTTCGGAATACAGGAAAAACAACCCACAAACCACAAGAAACTCAAGAAGAAGGAAGACCAAAATGTGGACATTTAATTCCTTGTTAAAAGGGGGAACAAAATACCCATGGAAGGAGTTGCAGAGACTAACTATGGAGCAGAGACTGAAGGAAGGACAAGCCAGCCTAAATACAGCTATCTCCTGAGAGGCTCTGACAGTACCTGACTAACACAGAGGTAGAGGCTCACAGCCATCCATTGAACTGAATACACGGTCCCCAATGAAGGAGTTAGAGAAAGGATCTATGGAGCTGAAGGGTTTGCAGCCCCTTAGGACGAACAACAATATGAACTAACTAGTACCCCTCAGAGCTCCCAGGGACTCAACCACAACCAAGGACTATACATGGAGGGACTGATAGTTCTGGTAGCATGTGTATAGTAGAGGATTGCAAAGTTATCATCAGTGGGAGGAGAGGCCCTTGGCCCTGTGAAGGTTCTGTGCCCCAGTGTAGGGGAATGCCAGGGCCAATAAGTGGGAGAGGGTGGGGTGGCAGGCATGGGGAGAGGGGAGGCAACAGGGGTTTATTCTTGCCGTTTTTGTTTGTTTGTTTGTTTTTTGGAGGGGAAACTGGGAAAGGAGAAGTCATATGACATGTAAATAAAGAAAATATCTAATAAAAAATCTAAAAAAAATTAAAAAAATAAAAAATAAAAACATATTTTAAGTAAATAGAAAAAAGAAAAAGAAAAATAAAAAGGTCCATCCTCTGCTTTGGAAGAGTGACTTCCAGTTTTGACAATCAGTACCAGAATGGGGCCAACCAATGTTCTCATAGCTACTGTTATGTAAACCAGGCCCTAAACAAAAAGGTAGCTTATTTGGGAACAGTCTGAGTATAGAAACTACACAGGAGTTCCCTCGGTTCAGAACACAAGTTTCATAGCAGTCACTGGCACTCATGTACAGCTAGGTCATGAGACTAAGTCTAAGGACACAAACTAGTTACGGCACACTTTCTCCCCTTCTCTAAGTCTTGAATGTTTAGTCTGCCTAAATCAAATAATAATTAGCCACAGTCTTATAAACAATCCATAGAGCACTCTGCACTATCTGGCACTTTCATATGCATTGTTTTATTTCATAGTCATTCCATTCTACAAGTAAAGAAGCTGAGAGCAGAGTCAACTTGGCCAAGGCCACAGATGGTAAACAGTAAGGCTGGAAGCTGAACACAGTCCTGCAATTCCATGTTCCGTTTAACAAGTCCTACATTCTCCCCACCCAGTGCTAGTGACTCTAAGCCAAACACAACAGCAGACCAAAGGGCTGACTGAACCCCACCCTCAGGCCAGCAAAGCGACGACTAAAACCCTTACTGGAACACAGAGCTTCAAGGCAGGTTCTGCAGGCCTCTTTGAACCCTTGACTGTCCTCCAGGAACTCAGGGCTGCTCAGATGACCTGCAGCAGTGTGGGCAGAGCTGGACCTGTCAAGTAACTTGGGCTCTGGGTGACAAGACCCAGCTGTGCAGGCAGCTTCCCTGCAAGGGCACTCCCAAGCATTCCTGTGGAACTAGGAGGGACTTAACTGTACAGAGACATAGCAAACCTGACAGAACTTTCCAGACCACATTTGTACTTTTACAGCAGAAAGATAGTTTCCACTAAAATCCCCCCAAAACTTCATAGACTCTGCCTTCCAAGGACACAGAGGAGGATCCTGCCATGAAACAAGTAAGGATTTCTATATGATTTTTACCAGTGTTTATTTCATAATATTTTTGAAAACTAGATTAAAATCTAATTTATCAACTATTATCAACATAAAAAGAAAGGCTGACATTAACAATATAAACTATTATTACTCTTGCCATTATAGACCCAGGGTCTCAGCCATCCAAGGCTGATTCAAAACTGTTATGTAGCCAAGACTGGCCTGATTTCCCTGTCTATAATTCCCAAGTCTGAGATTACAGGTATACACCCTATGCTCAGCTCAAGAAAAGTATTTTAATCAAAAGTTTTAGAACCACAGTCTAGACATAAGACCTTTACAATGCACTACAGCATAAAAAGTTTTATTTAGAAATGATAGTTAAACTTCCCTTGACTATAACAGCAGAAATAGAGCAATTTGGAGAGGAGTAAAAATACATTCGGTACTTACTCTGTGCTTGTCGTTTCCACAAATTTTGCTTAATCTCAATAATGAAAAGGATATCATCCACACTAACAGACCAGGAAATAAGAAGCCATGCATAGTTCATACTGCTGCTAGCTGCCAGGCTTGGAGTAAAAAGATCCCAAAGGCCAAAGCTGGAGCTACAGATAAGCCTATAAATACAGCCACTTGCCGGGCAGTGGTGGCATACACCTTTAATCCCAGCACTTGGGAGGCAGAGGCAGGCAGATTTCTGAGTTCGAGCCAGCCTGGTCTACAGAGTGAGTTCCGGGACAGCCAGGGCTATACCGAGAAACCCTGTCTCGGGAAAAAAAAAAAAAAACCCAGCCACCACTGCACAGCAGAGGACCCTCATCGAGGAAGTCCACAGGAACAGTGCCTGTATTCTGGCAGTCCTTTCTACCTAGCACCTCCTGTGTATCACATACACACTGTCCCGTCCCCAGCAAACAAAGAGGCTAACACTGGTATGGCCCGAAACCGGAAACTTCTCACTAGTATTGATGAAGCTACACTTGACTATCCCACTCCTCCTCTGCTCATCACTTTGCATGGGAGGCTGTATCAGAGAACTGGCTGAGACATGCTACCTGAAGCCTGATCGCAAGCAAGGCCCCATGGATGTTGACAACGGGAGCTCCTCTACGCTTTACTCGTGTTCCCTAACAAGGTCTTCTTGAGTATCTGACAGGAGGAAGCACCGCTTAAACCATGATAACAGCCCAAGTTAACATTTACGGAGCTTTCCCGAGTGCAGACAAACTATGTACAGGCTTTCACATGCTGCAGTTTAGTTAGGCTTTACAATAGCTATCACTCAGGACAGATACCATTTGCATCCCTACTTAATATCTGGAGGAACGGCGCTTCCAGCGTGCTTAAGGAACTTTTGAGACGCCAAACCCTATTACCTAGAGGGAAAATTTAAAGCTATGGGCCTGTGACCTCTCAGCACTGTTATTATGCCTCCCACAAACATGTTTAGGGCATTTTCTATGCCATGAATTCTCTCTGTACTTTGAGGAAAGTAAAACAAAATATCCAGGTATAGGAAGTCAAAATTTTATACTGATTGGCCAATAAGACAAATGGCACTGAAAAGTACTATAAATGGGAACTAAAAAATAAATAAATCTGTGATCAAGAACTGGCAACTTGACCAATACATACACATCAGCAAGCTAGTTATGTAGTCAACTAATTCCCCTGAGAATTCCAGGCTGGTACTCTCAGTTTTGGTGCGTGAGTCTACTAATCCAACTATCTGAGGATGGGTGGGATTATCAATGGGCCTCACCCACTCATGCCCTATTTAATCCTTCAGTGTTGCTGTGGTCCCTTATTTCTGTGTCTGTTAAGCATGATAGCAGACACACTTCTCCAGAGATAAGCCAGAGCTGAAATAGACTTTTTCCTTAGGTAACTGGGTAACCTTTGAAGAAGCAAACCTACCCCTAAATTCTAAAATGGATCATTTTTCCATATTAACTACAAAGCCAACTTTTTTTTCCTAGAGGAGTGACACAAAGAATGAAATCCTTGTGAAACAGAATGGACCACTAAATGACCATGGCCAAAGAGGTGGCCTTCTGCCTGCCTGAAGTTCAGAGTTTCCAAAGATGCATTCAGATTCTAAGAGCACCAAACTATGGATAATTGCTCAGACAGCAATGTGGCTTCACCAGGAAAACTCTTCTTGTGCCCAAACACCTCCATGGAGCAAGTACCCTCCTCATTTCTGTCAGCCTTACTAATAAAAAAGAAAAAAAAAAAAAGCATTTTAAGTTTTGCTCCAAGACTGTCCTATAATGGTTTATATTTGAAATTAAACATTTTCAAACCCGAGGAATTTTCTATGACCACATTTGTACATAATCCAGACTGCCTCAGACCAGGGACCAGACAAAGACACTCAGCCCAAATTCCTGTTACCTCTGTCAGCAAACAGTCTGCCCCATGAATCTGTCAGGAATAGGAAGAGAACGCCCCTGTTGCATCTGCTCGGCAAACTTTCATCGTTGTCCGTAAGGGTTCTTTTAACGTACTTCTGCCGCTGCTTCTGTGTGAATACACACAGCTACACACTGACTGAACAGTGACATTCTCCCAGAATGCCACTGGATCCCCTTGGGGGCTGCCTGCGGGATAAGAACTTGAAAGAAGTTGAAGGAGTCCTGCCCCTCTTCCCAGCCTCCTCCCTTCTGAACAAGCAGCTTCCCTCCAACAGACCTACTTCAAAAGTCCAGACCCAGTGAGGTCACACATGACATCACAAACCTCCCACTTAACTGTTTAAAAGCCAGAGGAGAGCTAGGAACAGGGAGAAACCGCAGATTCCTTAGCATAGTTGGGGTAGTCGCCTTTCAAGGAGGGGAAATGTTCATTCTACACCATTCTAAAATAAGTTGCTTGAGAACAGTCTTTTATAAAGCACTAAGGTTTTAAAAGGACTCTATTAAAAAGACAGAATTTCTAATAGCTCACTTATTCTGAATGACCTAGCCTACAGAATAGACTTAGCTCCTTTACTTGACAACTAATTAAAGGCATGTGTGGCACATACTGCAGTGCCTGGTCTTTTTCAATTTTCATTCTGACTTGGTTTCTGTTTTTTCTGTAATCGCCCTGTGAAAATATTTATTGTCCTTTTGTTCAAATTCCACTATAGCCAGCCAGAAGTGGACAGGCCACACTCACAGCTGTCAGACAAGGGCAACAACTGCCACAAAAGCATCTCGGGGAGAACAGGGACAAGAGTAACTGGGAAATCTGATCCAGACCCAGCCTCCAGACTCAACTAATGGATACCAGAGTCTCTACCAGAGATCCTAAAGGGAGAGGGGACTCAACCGACTGCAATGTTTTCTTTGCCAATTTTTCCCCTCACCTTGGGCTATTTTGTAGGATGGGAAGAGAAAGAAGAACTAAGAGTTACCTTATAAACAGAAACACATAAGATTGCATATGCTCAAAGAAAATAAAGCATGTATATTCAAGAGTAGTTCACCAAAAACTGATTACACTTTCCATAAATTTTTATTCCTAAATATGTACCTAGGCCTAGAGAAAAGATTCCCGTATTTACACAGGAAGCTGTTATACAGTAAGTACACATTGCTATGTTGTTAGAGATAATAATACAAGTATAAGAAAACAGAAGCATAATTATAATGTATTCATATAATGACTTATAGCAATGAATCTATAAGGTAGGACTTTAAAGTAAATAAATGTATTTTTAGATGTTGAGGGGGAAAAAAACAGTAATACCACAGGAAACAAAGAGATGACATCTATCTGCAGTCTAAACGTGTGAAAAGACACTACCTAACGTCCATGGACACGTGTCTGAGAGGAAGGATAAACATCAACACACCAGTTACCCTGCCCCAGGGAGGGAAAGAGGTGAGAGGTGGTCCTGAGTCTAATCCAGGTGTGATGTTTTCTTTCCCAACGTGAATGATGAAACCACAGGCTTATTATTTTCTGCACTGTTCGGCACGTCTACAATGTTACCTACTTGGAACAGGCTATGTGATAGCTAAACTTTAAAGAGAAACAGTACCTGTTCAGGATAGAGACTAACAGGAATAGAAGATCCATGCCTGACTCCCAGTTGCTGAAATCCAAGCACCTGCTGCTGATTCTACCCAAGTCTCTATGTCTGTCTGTCTGTCTGTCTGCCTATCTGTCTGTCTGTCTGTCCCCATTTGGCCCTTCTATTGTTCCCTCCCTGTCTCACACCCCAACAACCAGCTCCACATATCAGCCTCCTCTAAGGCCTACCTCCAAAAGCAACACTTCCAGGAGATGTCTGTGACACTACATTGCAACTACCCTGGCCTGGGGGCCTCAACCTGACTCCCCAGGCCCAGCACTCCAATTATCCCGGAAACAGCTGAGAACAGTTGTTCCTTACCTTGTTTAGTCAATGAGACTAGTGTCCAATGTATCCCCACCACTGTATCAGAGATTTCTCTGAGGCCTCAAAATAAGACCTCAGAAGTTTACAGCCTGGTAGGTGAGATAGACCTGTACTGAAGTATAGTATTATGAGAACTCCTAAAATACCTAAGTGACTACCAAGTGAAACATACTTCTAAGATTTGTTTCACAATTATTTCATTCAATACCTCTTCTCCTCTCTATCCTAAAAAAAAAAAAAAAAGTCACACTATTTGTGCTGAGTTGAGGCTAATAAATAGAATATTTTAAAGACAATAAGAAAGCTATTATAACTCCTTACATTTCCAAGTAATCTGAGGCTCTTAGAACTATCATTACACATATACAATATACTAAGTTTATCTAACCATAGTCCACTCATATAGAATGACCTTGAAGGCATTGTAGAGATAATTCAAACACTATTATTATTGACCAAAAATTTTTTGAGGGCTCACAACATTTTAGTAAATTGTCAACTCACACCATATTGTTAGGATATTATAAAAAAAAAAAAAAAAAAGGGATAAAATGTGAACTTAAGAATCCACATATTTCACCATTAAACGTTGTTAGTCAGCTTTCCACCATTGTGAGGGAAAAAATGCCTGAGATGATTTGAAAACAGAAAAAAATCTGTTTGGGATCACAAGTTCACAGATTTCAGTGTAGCTTCTTGGTCTCATTGCTTTAAATCTGTGGCAAGACAAGACCTCATGATAGAGGGGAGTATATGAAACCAAACAAAACTGTTCACTTCATGAAGGCTGAATAAAGGAGGGCTAGCGTTGGGACACCCCTCCCTATCAAGGGCATGCCCTCCCTCTCATGGCTTCATGGGCTTGCAAAGGTCTACCCATTCCCAAATAGCATCACAGGCTAGCAACCAAGCTTTGGAAGAGAGCCAAACTGTAGCCTTCCATTTTCCAAGATTTAAAAAAAAAAAAAAAAAAAAAAAAAAAAGGCAATCCCTATCTATATTTCTAGGGGAAAGATTAGCACCATTTGTACTATATCAGATATGCAGGGAGTCATTTGTATATTCATACACTCACTTTTTCTCAGATCTGTAGGGAAGATCCTACCCAGCACAAGCACATTACTGTAAAAGACCTGCAAGGACTTCAGGCTACTCAGCTTTGAACTCTGCCTCTCATCAGGTTCCAAAAGTTCTTCTTAAACTTCAGAGTGCTTAAAAGTCCCAATGAAATGCCACTAAGTGGATCCAGAGTGAGGTCTGGATCACCCTAAACTGATGGCTATGCTGCTAGTCTGATGGCCAGAGTAGGCGGGGCAGGGGGCTTGACAACCTAGGCTTCACATCACAATCACCTGGCAAGCTGCCAGTGTCCATATGCCCCCCCCCAAGAAGGAAAACAGTTCAGAGAACCAGAAAAGCTGAGAGAGACCCTCCTATTTCTATGTCCTCAGTTTTGATAACTGTAATTCTAAAACTGTACAGCTAAAAGATGCTCTATGACCCAGTGGGTTCAAACTTCAATGTGTGTGTGTGTGTGTGTGTGTGTGTGTGTGTGTGTGTGTGTGTGTTTGGGGCCACACAGGATACAACTCATATAAAAAGGACCGTTTTTAGAGTGGGTTCTTTCTTTCCATCTTTGCATAGGGTCCAGGGATCAAAATTCAGATTGCCAGCTTTGCACACCAAGTACTTTTGCCCACTGAGTCAGTTCACCAGGCCCCAGAGAACTATTTCTTCAAAGAAGTCTGTGTCTTTTCCCCTCCCACAAGCAAGCATTCCTGCAGACCATCTAGTTTTGTAGATAGGGCATTAAGGGACCTCTGCTGAAAGAATGTTATCACTTCCTCTGACAGTTAAATACTGCACTGACAGTGACTTGCTCAGAAATCACCAGAGACGCATCTTACTGCAGCAGATGGGGAAAAATACAGAGACGCACAGCCAGACAGAACGAGAGACCTTGGAACACTCAGCCCTAAGCGAGCTGTCTTAAATCCCTTCCCCCGGGGCCCAGGAAACCCTGAGGAAGAGGAAGAGGAAAGAGGGTTTAGTTCATGGAAGACTCTAAAAAATATGAAGTCTTCAGCCCACTTGAAAGAGAAGAGTTCCTATTCTGTCTTTTTAAGCATCTCTGACTCAGAAGGGGGTCTCTTTGTCAGTAGAGAGACGTGCTTAAGTCATATCTGGAGATGGCAAAGCTGACCTGTAAGGATCTGGTAAGTGCTCAGAAGAATCTGTGAACCAAGGAAACATAAATCAACTCTTCTGTCTTTAAAGGGATAGCCTACAACTCTGCTGCTGTGCTACCTACCCTTCAGCTAAAAGCAGGAGTAGATACCTCACTTAGTCACAGAGGCCAAGCCTGGTGTGAATGTCTTAAATCATTGCTGCTGTGGGGGGGAAGTGGCTTAGTATTGTTTAAAGCGCCTGCTGCTACTGTTCCTTAGTTCACTGTGTCTCTGTGTCAGCACTAATGGACGGATAGATGTGCTCTTTGCAAATCAATTGAAGACCATTGCAAAGAGACTATTTCTAGCTGAAGAAAGCAAACACTAAAATGCCTTTCCCTAAATCTGCCAAGCATACATAAACACACAGGAACCCCTGACAGAATCTGTATAGAGCTAAAAGTCACACATTCCTCTTTGTTCTAGAAAGATGCAGATGCGCTGTCAATTTTCCACCTCTTAACATTGCTTTTAGTGTTTTTGAGGGTGAGCTTTGAACTCCTAATTCTCTTGCCTGCTGAGATCCAGACAAGTAAGTACTGCCAGGCCTGGCTCTATGTATTTTGTTGGGGAAGCTAATTAATATTGGATGAGAACTGTAACATCTACTAGATTAGGTTAAGATTAAAAATTTCCACCATGAAACAACAACAACAAAAATATTGCATTGGTGTGTATATAAAAGACTGTTAACAGCATCTCAACAAAGGGAAGTGTCAGCCATTCAAGTTTTTTATTTAAGGCCACAACCCTCCTTGCCATAGCTTCTTAGCTCCACAACTTCGTCATTTGAAGTTGTATTTGATAAAAGACCACCTCAACAATCATCACACCAAACTCTGGAAAGCCCATGTAAATTACACTTTGTACAAAAAAATTAGTAGGGTTCACAATGGACACTCAGGTTCTTCCATGCCTAACCGTCCTCACCACCCTCCCATTGTATCAGTAGGAAGGTGATCCCAGTGTCTCTCCAATGACCTTCAATTCCACAGTCCATCAACCCTCTAGTAAATGACTGACCACTCACTGAACGTCACAAATGCAACATGTTTAAAGCTGAACTTGCCAGGTGACTCCTACAAACACGGATGCTGCTGTATGCAACTCCTTGTGACAGTTTTTGGGTTCACTGAGTTAGATCTGTGTTTGAAGTCTACAGTCACCTTGACCCAACCCCACTGTCCCATATTGAACCACTGACCGGATCTTTGTGTATTTTTTTCTTTACCAAGATTTTTCTTATCTGTTTTCCTATTCTACTTCGAACAATTACTCAGACCTTTGTGTAAACCATGAACAGACTAAACCTCACACTCTGCAAAGTCATATACCAAAATTAAATTAGTTGGTAAGGACAGTTCTACTTTACCAAATAAAGGATGGATTTCCACAAATGACTCGAGCTATCCGAGATGAAGCTGCTCTTTAGCCCCATGTTTATGCCCCCTTCCGCAACTCCCTGCTGCACAGCACTTCCTACAGGAAAGCCATGGTACAGGAAGCCCCTGACAGCCCAGGGCCGGGGGAGGACAGGCTGCTTGGCTCTCCCTGCTTCTACTCCTACCAGCAGTGAGCGATCTTGTTCTCCTATCTTTCACTAAGCCTCTGACACTGTTAGCCACCTGATGGTCCTTTCTTTATTTGGTTGTTGTTGTTTTTTTAGTTTTGTTTTGTTTTGTTTTGTTTTGGCTTCATCTCATTTGTTACTTCTTCCATTAGAATAGTTACTATTGATTTTATTTTCTATTTGGGAGAGATTCCGTTTGTTTGTTTGTTTGTTTGTTTTTTCACAATCACACCCCTGCTAAATAACTAAAGTAACATTCAAAATTAGGTTTCACTGTGAACTCTACAGGAGCGCCCCCTCCACAAATGAAAAAAAAATAATAATAATAATGATAAAACCAAACAAACAAAGCAAAGCAAAGCAATCAACTGAGCAAGAACTCTCAAATGGGAAAACAAACAAACAAGAGCAACAAAAAAACAAAAAAAACAACAAAAAATAACATCACCACTAAAAGCACTTGAGAAGTTTAGGAAGAGAAAAATGAGAACCTCCGTTCCTGTAGAAAAAAAAGTATTTAGGCCATAAAAAACCTTAAGAGATTCCTGGAGCCACATCCACCCATTCCTAAAGCAGGAGGCCGCAGGGTGCCCTGCCCCTAATGACAGAAGAAAAGTTCAGAGTTCCATGAGCCTCTAGAGACACTGAGCAAAGCCGAGGTTTCACATTCACCAGCTCAGCAAACACCACATGATGCTATTCTCTTACTTTAATAACTATACATATGCACATGCACATGCCTTTCTGCTTATGAATTGGGGTGCTAGAAAGTTTTCTTAAATTATACTTCAGCCAATTTCTTTATCACTGCTCTTTCAATGCGTCTTCCCAAGCAGAAGCCACTGAGGACAGAACAAGGCTGAGGAAGAAAAAGCACAGCATTCCCTTTGAGAGGGAGGAGGAGGAGGAGGAGGAGGAGGAGGAGGAGGAGGAGGAGGAGGAGGAGGAGGAGGAGGAGGGAGGGCGGGCAAGAGGAAAGCAGAAAACCACAAATATCAACTTCAGGGGACTGAACAGAGAAGCACTCCCCTCAGGCATATCAGCTGCTCACAGATGCAATTCACCTCTTCTGCCGAACTCCTGCCCTGAGAGAAAAATCTCAGAAACTGAACTATAAAGCTTATTTTTCACACAACAAAACATCTTTTAGAGCAGTTTCTTATAGTTGAGAGAAACAGGAAAGAAGCTGCTGACATATTCCTGTATTTGCTGTCTCACTTCGCCTCTGTCCAAACCCAGTTCAACAGAAATGGACATTATTCACCATGGTTCCTGGTGACAAGGACAACACGTGTGGCTTGCAGTCTTCAGGTCAGACAGCACTTACTGGTTGGAGTTGTGGTCATCTCCTGATAGGCCTGCGAGAGAGAAACACCCAGACACAAAGGAACCCATGGGGACGTGTGTGACTGTAAGTCTCTAATTATCCTTTCTAATTCTGGAGCCATGTGACTGGACTTCACATAGCCTGCTGAACCCTGGGGGCCTGAGGCTCCCAAGCTGGACCACTAAGGGAGGGGATGCTGCTCTTTGCTCCTTCATTAAAATATTGCATTACATAGCAGGGCTAGGTGAGCTATTTCCTGCTGACAGGCAGCTTCATGGTCAGCAGTCAGAGCATCCTGAAAGAATTTAACTATTCCTGTTCAAATGGGATCCAGGAGCTCAGCAGATTTTGTTATTTCTATATAATACTTTAAAACGCACACAGTAAGATAAGTACTCAATGAACCTTCCCAACTAAATATTGACTATGAGAGATCAAGGGAACTGTCTTCTTTGATGTATATAAGGAAGTAGTTACTAAAACTAACTGCAAGAGGAAAGGAATTTTTACCACAAGAGACCACTCCCAAACACACAATTCCCCTCACACACACCCACACACCACTACCAGCAAAAAAAAAAACAGTAGCAACCAATTCAGCATTTGGAACTAAGTTCTTGAAAATAGACAAATTCAGACATGTGTCTGTATAGAAAGAAATGAGAACAAAAAAGAAATAATCATTCTATATAAATAATAATTATATAAATGACCGGGAAGTACAGGACAGTGAAAATACTTGTCTAGGAGTTAAGCAACTTGAGATCAGGTCTAGGACCTGTCACTACCAAGTCACATGCCTTTAGGCAATTCTACCAGCCAAACTAGGACACTGATTTTGTTGTTGTGGTGGTGGTGGTGGTGGTGGTGGTGGTTATAAGTAATATTACATAAGGTCCCTTTCAAATTGTAAAGCTTTTTCTACTTATAACCACCTGTTACCTTGAGCCACCTCAAAGAACACTAAGAAGCGCCCTATCAAACTGGTCTGTCTTCACCACTGCCAGTGTACATGGAAGGGAGGAATCGCTTTGTCCGGAGTCCTGTAGAGGACCACCTTCTAAAATAGTTCCTCTCAACACTGGGATTCCGTCTTTGTTGCCTTACCCAGGTGAGATAACTGAAATCTTACTTCAAGATAGGCCAACAGACCTATTATCTAATACCATTATCTAATCTGACATGGCTAAAACACTAGCAGCTATCCAGTGTACTTAGCTCTGTCCATACTAAGGTTTGAGGCCTCTGCTGGCTAATTTTATATCTACTTAGCACAAGCTAGAGTTATCGGAAAGGTGGGAACTTCAACTGAGAAAATGCCTTTATAAGATCTGACTGTAAGGCATTTTCTTAGTTATTGATGGGAGAAGACCTGGGTTCACTGTGAGTATGTTCTCCCCGGGCTGGTGATCCTGGGTTCCATAAGAGAGCAGGCTGGGCAAGCCATGATGAGCAAGCCAGTAAGCAGCACCCCTCCATGGCCTCTGCATCAGCCTCTGCCTCCAGATTCCAGCCCTACTTGATTTCCTGCCCTTGCTTTTGATGATGAACCATTACTTGGAACTCTAAGTGAGATAAACTCTTTCTTCCTCGAGTTGCTTTTAGTCATGTTTCGTCACAAAAATAATAACCCTAACTAAGACAGAGCCAATACTGCCAAGTGAGGATTGCTTCTTCAATGTCTAGGCACACAAGTACAAAGGAATAAGCCTTTCATCTAGCATTTTCTAGGCTGCCTACTGTCTCTACCTTCACTGACATACCTCTCCTGCGGCTTCAGGGGTAGAATGTCACAGCACGAACCACCTTAACTCTTAATTTGATTTTGTGTGCAACATAAACCACTTCTATTTACCCCGGAGAGTTGGGTCAACACACTGAATTCTTTTACATACATGTTCTACAGCATTTTATCAAAATTTGCAGTCACAAGAGATGATAATAAAACGGACTAAAATGGTATTCCCTATTGAAAGACAAACAGTTTCTGCAGAACAACAATCCAGCCATAGACACTTCAGGAACATTCTGCTCATGGCCACACTCCTGTTCTAGGAATGCTTGCCCTCAAGAATCCCCTTTCCTTGGGACAGTCTTCTCTCAGCAACACATCCCTGGATACATCCTTCTCTCGTGGGTGCCCCCCTTAAGCACCCCTCTTCATGACACAGAATCTCTAACACGGACTTTGGCAAGCAGACCCTGCTAGGTGGTTTTGGCTACATTAACCCTTTAATTCTCATAGCTATACAGTACACAGAGCATCACTATCCCCATTTTGAAAACAAAAATTAAACCAGGTTTCAGAGTAAATAAATAAATATATCAGACCAAAACTTTTTCCTCTGAGACCACGGGTGACTTTCATCGCCTCACTGTGAACCAAGTGATCTACCTGTTTCACAGGGAAGCATCTATAGGATTGAGATGTTTGGTTTCTCAATTATGGTCCTTTGGAGGATCATAAAACTATGCTGGTTACAGGAAATCCCAACACAGGACAGGCTGTTAGAAGAGATGGCCTTACTGAAAACCTGTAATGTGAACAAAATTTTACAGAAAAAAAGCACTGACATTTTTCATCTACCTTCAAAATACTCTATCCTCATTTAATCTTCCCTCCACCACCATCTCCAGATACATATAGAAGACACACTTCAAAACTAAATTCATAAAACTTACATGGTTTAGCATTCCCTTCCTGCCGACAGAGATGCTAAATGGCAGGCAGATGAACTAAGGAGGCAGGCAAGAACAGGTGCAATGATGGCTATCCATAGCAGACACACAATGTAGCCAGATGAGAGCTGGAGAACCTGTACCCTACCTAAGCTGTCATTTAATCTCAAGATGGACGTCAAGGGTAAAATAGAGAGAGAAGACACTTTGCCAATACAAAGCTAAAGGCTCTCTCTACAGCACCAGCCACTGTCTAGAGCCCGCAGCATCATCACAACTATGTGCTCAGTATCCATTCACACAGAGCAGCCCAGGAAATGCCCACCGCTTGCCGGTTCGACAAGCCACTAGAGTGCAGCTGCTGTTCTCTTGAATCCCAAGCTTTCATTTACTGAAAAGAGAGAATGCCACACAAAAAAATGCCACTGCAAAATTAATGAGAATGGTACTGCTACCTTCCCCAGAGGGCAATCTCTTGAGGGCCTCGGGTGTAGACAGAGTTGGGAGAATCGTGCAGTCCGTTGGTGATCCCCGTAGAATAGCCCATCACTATCCCACCATCAGCTGACACGCTCAGCACATCGTGATGTCCTCCCACAGAGGTCCTCTCCAAGAACTGGCCACCTTCTTTAATGCGCTGCTGTATCATTGGAGTAAGAGGCATCTCAAAGCTAAAATAGCTATCCGGTTCCGAATACAGTGTCTCTAATGACTCTGCGCTGTAGTATAAGGAAGTGTTGTCCAAAATAGTTTCGAACTGGCTGCTGTACACATCAGTGGAGTCCTCCGTATATCCAGGCCCGAGGATATCATCATCTCCTCCCCTAAGGTGCTCCTCTTGATCAAGAAACCTGGAAAATTAGCAAAAGCAAAATTTTTCAATATTAAAATATTTTTTCTTTTCAATTTCCTGCCTTCAACCAACCATATAAAAAAAGACAGTGTGGTATGTATGTAACTGTTATATTCTCTCGTCTTATGGCTTTTTAACGTATATGGGAAGAAAGAAATGAAACCTACTTAAAGTATTCCCTTCAGGTTACTTTATGTGTATGAGTGTTTTGCCTGAATGTATGAATGTGACACATGCACTCCTGGAGCCTGCAGAAGTTAGAAGAAAGCATCAGGTCCCCTGAAACTGGAGTTATGGATGATCGTGAACCTCTATGTGAAAACTGGAAATTGAATCCAGGTCCTCTGCAAGAACAACCATGGCTCTTCACTATTAACTTAAATCCCCAAACCAAGGCTAAAATATTCTTAATACACATGTCAATAATCTATAGAAATTTAATAAAGTTTCAAACTAGTTTCCTATATCATTTATAGTGTATATTTGAATAAAATACCAAATTTTCTTTTTAATCAGCCGCATCCAGATCATATGACTATCATCATTAAATTTAAGAGAAGTATATAAATATCATGTAAACTTGATACAGCAAACAATCAGTAAAAACGTACTGAACTTTTTACTGGCTATTAATACTTTCTGACTTATGACCGGATGCTCCGGGAAGGACCCTGTCAGAATCCAGAGGCTGCCCTCTGCTGATGTAAAGTAGAACTGCAGGTTCTTTCAGGTTACAGCTGGGGAGTACCTAGTAACTTCTAAAAAGCTAACAATCAGTGTGCTCTTCCCTGGAGAGGGCTGTTTCTCTGGATCTTAGCATTCCTTCTCTGCCTGTTTTCCCGTGGGTAGGGTTAGGGTCTCTTGGACTTTCCCACGCTTGCCCCTGTGCACATTAGCATGTCTATTCTTGCTGCCCTTGTTCAGCCCATATTTATGTGAGGAATTAATATCCAGCAAGGTCTTCAAATATTAAAATGAAAATTCAAACATCTTAGATAAGTCAGTGGTCAGAGCGGTAAAACAAAAGTTAGAAAAACATGGACCTGAATTACTGCTGTGTTGACTACGTGCCATGTAATTTCACGTGACTTTAACTTAACCTCTCTGAACCTCTGATTCCTATATATAGGAATAAATCAGAAGTAAGAAGTATCTATTAAATAGCTCATAAATAATTCCTAGGTATTACCGGAATCCACACTCAACAATATGACTGTCTTTGTTGGTATTTACTTACTCTGTCATCCCACTGGGTACCAAATAAGTTTTTGTGACTACACCTCTTAAAGGCTTTTCATTGGTAACAAAAATCCTGTATAGCCCTCATTCCCCATTTTCTGTCTCACTAACTCCCTTAGTTCTCAAATCTTACTTAGCTAGCATGTTTACAGAAACATATTGTCCAGGCTGCCACCCGGCTAAGCCTCTTCCTTTCCAGTCAAGTTTTTCTTCCCAGTAGACTGCTGTTCTTTTCCTATATGGGATCTAGATTAGTGTTGGTGTGGTCACCAAAGTCCATAGACCAGGGATCTCATGTCCGTTCCCCATTCTTTCATGTCCAGCATCTAACAGGGCCATGAATACAATAAGCATCTTGAAAACATTTATAGGGGAAAAGGTGGAAGAGGGGAGGATGAGAGCAATGAATTACTGGTCTAAATAGCAGTAAAAGTGTACATTTCAGAGCGATACAGAGCCATGTGCCATATATCAAGGCTGCTTTTAAAAGAAGTCTAGAGATTTTGTGATCTTGACAGTCACCCAAAAGGAGTCTCATCTTAAATTTATCATTATTTAGGGAAAACATTCTCTCTCTCTGTCTCTATCTCTCTGTCTCTGTCTCTGTCTCTCGGTCTCTCTCTGTCTCTCTGTCTGTCTCTCTGTCTGACTCTCTCTCTCTCTGTGTCTCTCTCTCTGTCTCTGTCTCTCTCTCTCTCTCTCTCTCTCTCACACACACACACACACACACACACACACACACACGCACATTCTTACAAATATTTTCTACCATATAAAGCAGTGGTTCTCAAACTTCCTAATGCTGTGACCCTTAAATTCAGTTCCTCATGTGGTGACCACCAACCATGAAATTATTTCATTCCTACTTCATAACTGTAATTTTGCTGGTTTTATTAATCATAATAAATGTCTGTGTTTTCTGACGGACTTAGGCCAGCCCTGTCAAAAGGCCATCCAACTTCCAGGTTGAGAACCATTGATGATAACATGCGCATTGAGGAATGACAGAACACTAACATTCATGGTATAGTAGTGCAGGAAACAACAAATGACTTGTCAAAAACAATGACCAGACATGATCAGAAAGATAGCTGTGTCTTCCATAGAACCAGGCTCTAAAGTGGAATAGTGGAAGAAATGTTGAGGAAGGCCAGAAAATATCAGGAAATGCCAAGTTTACTTATCCAGCCCATACATCAGAACGCACGCTATTTGTGAGAAAAGATCCATGTGTGAATATCATGGGACAAACGAGTTGGAGTCTAATCTACCTCTGACCTCCTGAGATGGCCTCTTAGCCCTAGAGAACTACGTGGCCCAAGCCTCTATGTCCATACAGGAAAGCAGACTACACCACAGGCTGGATGCATGCTGCACTAGAACCACTGTTTGCAAAACTCTGAGGAAGGCCCAGATGAGCTGCAATGACTGCAGAGATGTCATTATAGTTTTAACCTTTCATGTCAAAAATGCATTTGTATGGATGAGTGTTCACAGTCTCTTCAGCTTTCCTTCCTTGACCTTTGGCTTCATTATATGATCATTTTTCTGTCTTAGAAACTTATCATCTAATAATAGCCTAGATTATAATAATTTCTCTTCCACTCTATGGCAATAAGAACAATAAGGACTGCAACACTCCCATCTATACATAGGGATAAATTGCCACTGATATGAAATCAAAGACTATAATAATTCCTAAATGTGTCATTCCTCCTATACATGCATACCTATGATACAGTTACTACATATTAGCCATAGTAAGAGATGCAATAATCATAACAAATGGAACAACTGTACAACAGAAAGTCACATAAAATATGAATTATTTATTTCTTGAAATTTTCACTTACTATTTTTGACCATCGAAGTTAACCCCAGGTAAATGGAATCAATCTTTTAAGGCAAACTGACTGTTAAGAATATGGAACAGTGTAGTGAGTTCCCCCAATAAGCACAGGCAGTGATTTTCTATAGCATGTTCCAGGCATCACAAATTACATGACAACTCTAGAGCTTACCTTTCTTTGTCCCCCTGTATATCACCATTCTCCTCAAGATGTTCTTTGCTTTCTCTCAGGAAGACATCATCCTCTCCACTCTCACCAAGAGGCACAGGGGACGACAGTGTGCCTAAGCTCGTGCCAGGCCTTGCTGAAGGAGCTTTGCAAGTTTCCTCCCAAACGCTCCCAGTTAAATGAGCGGAGCTGCTGCACACACCAGCAGCTGGGCTAGGATGACTTGGCCCTTTGGCAAACTCTTTGCTCACAGGCGAGGCTGTCCTTTCTGGTGATGTCTCAAAGCCTACAGGATACGGGCTCTCGGCCTCCTCTCCCGCCCAGAGAATCTCTACTCCTTGAAACTCTACATGTTTGATCCGGCCTTGGCGCCCCAGGGAGCCACCCCGATCACATCCTCTAGGGTGCTCTCTTCCAAGGTCAGACCTCTGATCTTTTAAAGCACCAACTCTGTCCACAGGGTTATGGCTCCCCCCTGAGCTTGAGGACACAGACCATGCTGACTCTGGTACCTGGAGAGGCCCTTGTCTCCTGTAACTAGTTATTTGGGACAGTTGTGCTTGAGCTTCTTCAGGTAAGAGTGCAGTCAGATCCTCCTGGATGTGCAAAGAGAATTTTTCCTCCGTTGGTACTTCCACCGAGAGAGGTATATCTGGTGATTTTCCTGGGCCAACAGGGAATGTCCTATGGGTTCTCCGTGGCTTATGACTGGCAGTACTCAGTTCCTTATCCACCTGGTAAACTGAATAGTTAGCATCTTTGTCCAGTACCTTTGTAGCTTGAAATGTTCCTGAAGCTATTCTGGCTTCCGTAGCTTTCAGAGCAGAAATTAGAGAGTCAATGGGTTGTAAACTTTGTTCCTGAGGGTGACACTGAGGG
The DNA here is from genome assembly GCA_019843815.1 of Montemys delectorum. Taxonomy (NCBI): domain Eukaryota; kingdom Metazoa; phylum Chordata; class Mammalia; order Rodentia; family Muridae; genus Montemys; species Montemys delectorum. Next base: position 8,838 of record JADRCD010205882.1, on the reverse strand, counting down.
GCATCATTTGGTCCTTCTGTGACACTGTTAAGCATAGAGTCTTGTCCAGCAAGAAGGTGGACGGCCTGCTGCCCAGGCAGGCGGCATGGTGGAGACTTCGCATCAAAGTCTAGGGAGGCTCTGAGGCCTTCCCCTCCTTCTTCCATGGTCCCATATTCTGGAAATTCATTTGTGACAGCTGGTGGGAGTAAAGTGCTTCCTCCATGATCACCTAAGAATGGAACAGAATGAAGTGTGACATCAGGGTCTAGTGTATACTAGTAAGTACACATTCTAAGTTCTCAATAATATTTATTTACTTACTATTTTCCTTCACCCAGCCCTGTAACACACACTTATAGCCTTGCAGCGGCCCCTTCAATTCATCCTACGTAAACATCAACATCAACACAAAAGTTTCTGCATAGGAGGAAGCAGTCTAGTGGCTCACACCATATTTAACCCTATTTCTCATGAAGTCCAACAAAGGAGGCTGCAGTAACTCAGTCCCTTCATACGCCTAAATATTAAAATTACGGTAAGTACTTTATCCAAATGCCACTGGTAAAATAATAAATATGGATATGAAACCTGAGACTAAACCTTGGAAAATGAAAGATTTATTTAAAGTCAGTAAAAATTTTCCCAGCTTCAAGTATGCTCTTCCCTGACATATTTTTGGGGGAGGGAAAGATTTCTAAAATTTCTCTCAAGAGTGACAATGAAGTCAAAATAACAATAATTTTAAAAAAAGAAACACGGTGCTTGGAATATTTCTGGATTTCTACTTGAAAATCTTTATGTAATTATTTTGCATTTCATTTATTTTCATTTTTTTAAGTATATATTTATTTTTTATTGGATATTTTCTTTATTTACACTTCAGATGTTATCCCCTTTATTCTAAATATTTCCTATAAGTATATTCATACAATAAATGACATTTTCTTATTTATGCTACAATAGTATTTTTACAATGATTCAAACTGTAATACATATCATATTTTTATCATAGTTTTTCATCAAATTATATTTAATTACACCGAATTACACATTTTTATTCACTCATTTACTAATAAATACTTGGATGCTATTTACTCCTTTAGCTATTATAGGTAACAAATTTGTATATAAGTTTTGTATCTACATGTAGTTTAAGTTCTCATGGTTAAACATGGAATTTTTTGATAAGCTAATGAATGAATTTATAATCTTTTAAGAAAATGTGGAATGGATTTTTAAAAGCAATTACACTGCTTTTTTTTTTCCCTGCCAGTATCAAGGGTTCCACTAGTGTCTGTGTTAGATGACAGATAAGCTCCATACAGGGTAACTACATTCACCATGCTTCTGACCGCCCTGTTAACTAACAATACTGAACATCCTGCCATGTGTTGGCCACTTCTATGTCATAAAACTTGTCTATTTTATGTCTTACCTATTTTATAATTATGTCATTTATTATTTTATTATAAAATCTTTTTCTTTTTTTTTTTTTTTGAGACAGGGTTTCTCTGTGTTGCCCTGGCTGTCCTGCAACTCACTCTGTAGACCAGGCTGGCCTCGAACTCAGAAATCCGCCTGCCTCTGCCTCCCAAGTGCTGGGATTAAAGGCATGCGCCACCACCGCCCAGCATAAGATCTTATAAACATCGTATGCCTTGCCTTTTTAACTGATTGACAGCATCTTTGAATTGCACAAGGTTATAATTTTGATTTAAGGTGCAACTTACCTGTTTTTCTTTGGTTGCTTTTTTTTGCTGTTGTTGTTGTTACTGTTGTTATATGTAATAAACCACTATCTTATACAAAGTTAAAAAGTTATATTCCTGTTTTATTTTAATAGCTTTTATAAGGCTAGCTATTTTAAGTTGATCTTTGTGTATGGGATGAATTAGAGATTCAAGTTCATTCTACTTATCTCACTAGGACACCTAGTTATCTCACTACTATTTGCTGAAAAGACTATTCTCACTCAATTGCCTTGATACCTTTGCAAATACTCAACTGATTACACTGCTAGGTTTTATTGTAAGTCTCGATTCTTTCATGTTGAGCTGTATCTTCATGCCAGGATGCCTCTCCTGATCACTGTTGCTCTGCAGTAGGTAAAGTGTGGAACTAAGAAATTCTCCCAGCTTTCTTATTCCTTTTCCAGATTGTTTTAGTCACTCTGGGCTCCTCATACTTCCTATGTGAATTTTAGAATCAACTTACCAGACAGCTGAGATTTTTTAACAAGAACAACAATTAATCTATAGTGTACTGCACTCTTAGCCATGTTACTATTACTTGGAAGGTCCTTCCATTATTTCATCTCTTTTAATTTCCTTCAGTAACGTTTTATAGTTTTGTGAATATGATTCTAATTACCATATTAAGTTTATTTTATTCTTATTAACAATATTGAGTAGATACATGGAAGTCAAGTGGGCTGCTATTTATTGCTGTTAGAGCCAACTACCGATGAGCTTGTTGTGTTTAGATCTCATAGTATTTTATGCATTTCTTAAGGTTTTCTCATAAAATACCTTGCTGTCTGTGAATAGAGCGGTTTGCATCTCTCCTGTGCTAACCTGTATTTCCCATGTAGCCTCTCTCCGTTGCCATTTCAATTTTTGGTCATTGCTTCTAAACTGAAGGATGGGTATCAGACACCTTACATTGAACAGGTTTTAATCTGGCATATACTGAAAATAAAGTTAACCTGGTGGACATTCTGAACTTTATATTCTGTCCTTTGCCTTTGTTCAATGTCATTTTTAACTTGACATACGCCTTCTCATCTGAAATGATCAGATTACTTTTACCCTTCCAGATCTAACTCCAATTCACTACCATTAATTAAATCTTCTTTTAATACTGGTTCTTGGATGAAGTCAAGCATGTTCCCTCACTGGAAATGCCAACAGAACTTTAGCTGATCACATACATAAAATAGGAGCATTAACATTAACTCACATTTTAAGCTTCAAACAGCTACAATTCTTAAATTGTGCAAGGACCTGCCACGTCTGTGTGAGGGCCCTCATCCCCTGGGAGTCTCAGTTGTGAACCATCCAAAATTGAGGCCGGGGTCAAAATGGTTCCTCTACAAGAGCAGAGGGGTTTTTAACCAGTGAGCTATCTCTCCATCCCCAAACAGCTACAAGCTTTAACCCACCATGAAGTACTTTAAGAAACTCTATCCCAGGGACCCTAAATTCATATGAACACTCAAATCCACTAGAGTGAAATTCATTTACAAGAGCAAAGAAGTGTTAACTAACATCATCAGGGAGTCCACTTTGTCCTAACTGCTTTGTTTATCATCTACCAAATAAGCATGAAAATAAGCCCTGACCCAAAGATGTAATTGGGGGGGGAGGGGTGAGGGTCTCATAAATATGTTAAGTCCTCCGCTGAAGTTCCAGATGTTGTACTGAAATGTCCTTCAGAAAGAAAAGGGAAATGCGTCAGGCATAGGAAACGCTTGTGATGCTTGACACAACTGGGCAACTGGTCCAAGCACAGAGAGCAAAGAAGTGAGGCAGAACGGGTCTGTAGGACTGCTGGGCTTCACTGCTCCGCCAGCCCCCAGATCTGAGTTCACTGTTTTAGAGAGAACTAACTCAATAAACTTCATTTACCTTTTGATAGGTAAAGGCAGCACAAACAGTCAAGGGCAAATGAAATCCTGAGGGGCTAAGGACCTATCTAAAATGTGTGAAACAGTATCAAACAAAGCACTCTACTGGAGCCAAGACTACACTGACCGTCTTGAGCTGTGTAGGGATAAATACGTGGGAAAGACTCAGACGCTATTAAACAGTGAGGTCACTGTTTTCAACAGCAGTAAAGTTAACAAAAATAACCAACC
>JADRCD010205882.1:0-2500 GCA_019843815.1 Montemys delectorum | reverse complement strand
CTCTTCCAGAAGACAAGGGTTCAATTCCCAGCACCCACATGGTGGCCCACAACCTTCTGTAACTCCAATTCCAGGGCATCCAACTCCTCTGGCCTGCAGGGGCAGCAGACATGTACATGGTATACAGAGATGCATGCAGACAAAATACTCATACCCACTAAATAAAGATAAATAAATATAAAAATAAATTAATTCTTCAGTCACTATTCCATAATTATCATTAACAGCTCTCCAATGACTCTACATAGAGAGATCATTTCAATCACACAGAATGTTTTATTTGAAAGTGCTGTCCTGGAGCTTTGTACTTAGTATGACCTCGAGACAGCAACATAGACAATCACACAGACGTCGCAAAAGCACTGCTCAGACCATCTAAAGCAGAATCTGAAGGTTTCAAACAAGAAACTTAAATGAGGGGCTGTGGAGATGGTCAGATAAGCAAAAATGCTTACAGTCCAGGCATACGTCCTGAGCTCCCTGACACTCACGTCGGCCAAGCAATGGGGTAGAGAGGTAGCTCAGTGATATGAGCACTTGTTACTCTTGCAGAAGACTTGGGGTCCATTCCCAGAACCAACATGGCAGTTGACAACTGTCTGTAGCTCCCATTCCAGGGAACCCAAATGCCCTCTTCTGACCTCTGAAGGCACCACATGACTGTGGTATACATATATACACATAGGCAAAACTCTCTCTCTCTCTCTCTCTCTCTCTCTCTCTCTCACACACACACACACACACACACACACACACACACACACACACAGACACACAAAGTAAATATTAAAACAAAAAAATCCAGGCTTGGCTACATGTGCCTATTACTCCCACTCAGGGTGGGTGAGTGAAAATATGTATATTATTTTGAATTGTTTTACATGTGTTTGTTTGTTTGGGAAGATGCATGCCACGGCTCACTTTTAGAGTTCATGGGACACCCTGTGTAAGGTGGATCTCTCCTGCTACCATGTGAACGGATTCTGAATACAGAAGTATGGTCATTAGGAACAGCAGCATGTTCACTGAACACTGAGCCTCCTCATCGTCCAAACTGGAAAAGTCTGAGAACTCAGCATTCAGCCAGGCTGGCTGAAAATGACAAGCTTTCAATTCAAAGACCTCTCTTCAAGACATGATAAGGCACACAGAAACCAAAGCTCTTGCATGAACTGCCATGAATACATGCATATATACCCAAGTGTATGCACTATACACACATACACACAAAAAAAAAAAATAAGTAAAAGTAAATCAATCAAGCAGGACAGAGACTCCTACTCACAGTGAAATATAAGAAGCACTGTTCCAGAAACCACATGGCCATGTAGAAGTCATTCTCACACTATTTAATATACGACTACATTTTTATTCCTTTAAAAAATTAGAAGTTCCCTCCTCCTAATTGAAAGTTCCAATTGTTCAATCAATAGAATAGACAACTACCAACGAAGTTTCCAGAGGTCAAAAAGTCTCTACTCCTAGCTTCATCATTCTGAATCCTTTCCAAAGAAAAATAGATTAAGGGCCTCTGCTGGAACAGTACACTTCCTGAGTTTGGAGCTCATTGTAAGTGTTGCTCAGATAGCTAGTGACTACACTTAACAAAAATTGCAAATGTGATCTTGACCCTCCCCCCAAAATGTGAATATTACCATTTGGTTGTCCTTAAATAAATTATATCGGAGTTTAAAAGATAGAAGTTGAGAAAAACTAAGGTTTTTCAGTATATAAAAAAACAGTAATTTTTCCATAATGTCCCATTCATGTTCTTGGTTACATTAGTTGTTAATAAAAAAAAAATTCATGGGCACACCCATTGCATTAAGAATTTATAATCTGTTTTCTGAGACTAATACAAATCATCACATTCTCAGTCCTTTATAAACCACCATGACCCTCTGCCCCTCCTCCTCACATGGGTGGTTTCTAACTGCAGTAACGTAACGGGTAAGGAAAGCTACACCTTCCTGCATTATTTCAACAGCGGGAGCGAGTGTCACAGAACAAACCGAAAGGCAACTCCCTCTAACTTGTGCAGAAGCAAGGATGAAAACGGAGCACCAACTCTGTCCATTCGGCCTGTAATTTTACTAATGAACAATTGTGAAGAAGATGCCTCATTTACAAATACAAAAATCAGGCCTTGCAGCATTAAAGACCTCAGCTTTGTTTTGTCTATAAGTAACTATAATTCTGAACTATGAAAAACAGTGACCAATAACCTCGCCAGAAACAGATCACAGCTTACATTCTCAAAACACCGGAAAGGGGTTCATTAAAACAAAGCAGGGGATAATCTAGTCCACTTACCAAGCAATAGAAAATGTGTTCGGTATGATAAAAATATCAGAAAATGAGTGTGAATAATGCAGACCTGCCAAGTGAGTGATGCACTGCATTAAACTCTGGGATGTGTAGAGACTCTCCATCCTGATAAAAGTCACATTTTGGGGAAGACTAAGACACACACTGGATGATGCTCACTCCTTTCTGGACT
>JADRCD010205881.1:0-13062 GCA_019843815.1 Montemys delectorum | reverse complement strand
TCTCTCTCTCTCTCTCTCTCTCTCTCTCTCTCTCTCTCTCTCTCTCTTTCTCTCTCTCTCTCTCACACACACACACACACACACACACACTACATGCACACAGACATACACATAAACACATGCTGCATGTATTTTTGGTTTATTTTGGTCATTTTGAGCAGTCTGTATCGTGCCAGTCAGAGAGCAGCTTCGGCTGTCTCTCCATGCTGCTGAGAGTCCTGGAGAACCAGGACAGTTGGATTACAGACCTCTTTCATGTTCCTGAGGTCTGAGAAATATAAGCTGATCTGGGAAAAGAGAGGTAGGCCAAGGAAAGGAGGGAAGACTCCCTATGGTGAAAGGTGAAATTCTATATTCTTTGGAAAGAGGCAACTTTGCAAATTACAGGGTGTGTTTGGAAAACATTTTACTTCCTCCTTTTATATTTAGATTCAGATTGTGTTTAAAAGTTGCCTAGTGTTTTTGTGTAGGTGGGGGGAAGGGGATTTAAGACAGAGTCTCATGGAGCCAAGACTCGACCAGACCCTTCTGTCATTTCCCCAGTGCAGATCATAGGCATGTGCAACCAGAGTCAGCATCTGTGTGCATTTATTTACAGTTTTAAGGTTTTTGATTGGCATACAGAGTAACAAGGGTCTCTCTGGCTTTTCATAGCTACTTTGTTTTGGTTGATGCTTCTCTAGGTCCTCTCCAGCCTTCCCCCACTGTGCCCCTCCACCTGGTACTCTCCTTTTCCAAATGTGTTCTATTCCCCTCCCCATCACCTTTCCTTAAAGCTCCATCTTCCCCATGGAGAGAATTTGCAGTATCTGTCTTTCTGAGCCTAAATTAATGCGCTTAATATATCCAGAGCCACATATTTTCTTGCAAAATTCATTTTTCTCTATGGCTGACTAAAGTTCCATTGTGTATATGCCTCATGCTTACATTATCTATTTGTGTACTTCTAGGTTGACTTCATTCTCTTAACCTCAAGCTATATTAGAGAACTACAACGACGGAGTTAGCATGCAACCAATAGAACAAAATAGAGGGATGAGAAATAAACACATTCTGCTACAGACACCTAGATTTTGACAGAGGTGTTAGAAACATACTAAAAATAAACTCACTCTATCCAACAAGAGAATCTGATCAAACTGGACCCCTACCTGCAGGAAACATAGCATCCTGCAGAGACATAGCCCTCAGGGATTGTCCTCCTGCTCGGTTGGCAGGGTTCATTCCCTCTGCTGGTGATTTCCTTTGTTTTTGGGGTTTGGGTACTGAACTTGGCTGCTTTGCAAGAACACTTAGGCTCTTAACTGGTGAGCCATCTCTCCAGCCCCAGGCAGGGGTTTTGAATGTACTCAAGAACAAGTTCTGATAGAGAGGATTTAACTAACAGGGTCTGAGTACAGGACCACCAAGGTGGAAAACAAACCAACGAGGCCAGGGAAAACACTGTAAATTTAAAAAAAAGACAAAGAAAGAAAAGAAAAAAGATAATGTCTATGCAGCCTAGGCTAGCCTTAAACCTGCCATTTAGCTCGGACTCAAACTCATGATTTTACACTTTAGTTTCCATGTGCTGGGATTACAGATGTATAACAACCACTCCTATATCGTGGTGGAAGGGAGAGGTGACAGGGTTTCATGTAGCCCAGGCTAGCTTGCTGTATAGCTAAAGATCACCTTGAGCTTCTGATCTTTTTGTATCTACCTATTAAATGCTGGTATCACAGACATTCTCCATCATGCCCTCCCTCCCCTCCATGCCCCTCCCCCATGCCCCGCCCCCGTGCTCCTCCGTGCCCCTCCCCTCATGCCCCTCCCCTCCATTGTTTTCATTTCTGTTAGAGCTAATGAGCCAAGTGATGCGAGAAGAGTTTTGACAAAGTGGCCTTGTCATGAGAATAGGGAAGTAGAACTTGTACAAGTGTCACTACAGAAAAAGTTGAGACGGGCTAAATGTCTTACTAATAAACAGTCGCTATGAACAACTCGCCCTTGTCTTCTTCCTGGTTTGGGATGATGTAATTGTCAGACATGCTGTGGAGGGCAAGTGCCTTTCTTTCAGTCTTCCTGCCTAAAACACATATAAGTTTAGGGATGTGACTCAACTGGTCGGGTGCTTGCTTAGAAAAAAAATATGTGTGGTAATTGTTTTTTATTTAGATCATTTTAAAATGTAGGAAAACTTTTAAGGTAAAATAGCTTTTTTATTTTTAAAGATTTATTTATTTATTTTATGTATATGAGTACACTATAGCTGTACAGATGGTTGTAAGCCTTCAAGTGGTTGTTGGAAATTGAATTTTTTTATTTTTATTTTTTTAAGATTTATTTACTTATTATATGTAAGTAGACTATAGCTGTCTTCAGACACCCAGAAGAGGGTGTCAGATTTCATTACAGATGGTTTTGAGCCACCATGTGGTTGCTGGGATTTAAACTCATGACCTTTGGAAGAGCAGTCAGAGCTCTTAACAGCTGAGCCATCTCTCCAGCCCCGAATTTTTTTTTTTCTTTTTTTTTTTTTAGGACCTCTGCTCGCTCCAGTCAACTCCACTCACTCAGTCCTTGCTAGCTCTGGTCCAGGTAAAATACTTTTTTAAAAATTATCTTATTTTATGTGTATGAGTGTTTTACCTGTATGTATATCTGTGCCTGGTCCCCTGGAGACCAGAAGAGGCTGTCAGATCCCCTAGAACTAGAGTTATAGTTGTGAGCTACCACACGGGTGCTGGCAATCAAATTTGGGTCCTCTGAAAGAGCAGCCAGCGCTCTTAACCACTGAGCCATCTCTCCAGCCCCCAAAATAGGAAACTTCTAATCTGTTTATTATCTCCAGAATTAAAGACTAGTCACTGATGTGATTTTTTTTTTTTTTTTTTAATGTATTAGAGGAGGCCTTTTGAGGAGCCTACATCCACACTCTTGGGTGTGTTTTGCTTTCTTCCTGAATATCTTTCTCTTAACTCTCAGGCTTAAAATCTATATTAATATATTTTTAAATAGCTCTAATTCTGTCATAAAGAAAGGTGGGGAGAGGGTGGGGAGGAAGACGGAGGGAAGCACTCATGACCTTGTATGTCTTGCTTTACTTTTCCAACAGCGGAATTGCTTGGAGCAAGCCCATCCCTACAGGACGCCATTAAAGAAGGCAGGAGCTCAGGATTGGCCAATGTGGCTGACTCACAGAGCATGGAGTGTGGCAAGCTTCCACTGTTGCATAACGAAAGGAGAGCTGTGTTTGTGTCTTGTGGCATTTTGTAACTTCTATCAGTTTACCAGATGCTCTGAGTTAGAGATGGGTCTGATGTAATGTCCCGCAGAAAAATTAAATGGGACAAAAGCCATGGAGTACCTCATGTCTGTGGTCACTCCGGAAGCCAAGGCAAGAGGATGTCATGGGTTTATGGGCAGCATGGTCTGCAGACTTTGTCCCATAAAACCAAAAAGATAAAGAGGAGGAATTGGGAAGGTGTGACAGGGACAGTAATCAGAAACTCCTATCTCCTATAAAAATAATTCCTCTCACAAAGTAGGAAAAAAAAGCAGTCGACAGATATAGTCTGCTTAGCTAGGAAAATCTCATATCCAACAATCTGGCCTTTATGATGAATTTTAAAATTAATGTCTCTGACCTTTAATTCCAGCACTGCACAGGCAGAAGCAGGTGGATCTCTGTGAGTTTGAGGTTAGCCTGATCTACATTTTGAGATCTAGACCTTCCAGGGCTACAGAGTGAGACCCGGTTGAACAACAACAAAGAAAGGGGGGGGGGGGGAAGGGGAGGGAGGGAGAGAGGGGGGAAGGGAGGGGAGGGAAGGGAAGAGAAGGGAAGGGGAGGGGAGGGAACTGGAAGGGAAGTTAAATAGTTCAGGCTGGAGGTGTAGCTCAGCAGGAGAGCATTTGCTGAGGTCTGGGATTAACCCTGAGCAACACAAACTCTTTAACAACTGACAATGGTACCAATGTTCCTTTACTCGGTTTCCCACTGAGTCCTGAAGCAGGACATGAAGGTCCTGAAGATGGCAGGAAAAAGCATATAAAGGATCTAGCTCTCCAAAAAGCTTTCTTCTTTAGAGAAATGACTATAAACAGTTTCCTACCAGAATTCCTCAAGGATGTGGGAGCCTGGGAACTTTGACCTTGTGATATCTGTTGATTCACGTTCTCAATGCAAAAGTCAGTTTATTTGTGTGAAAACACTCTGCTGACACAGCTCTTGTTCCTCAAAACATGCAGTTCCCCCTAAGGATCTCTGTCTGCCCAGTCACCACTTCATGACTTAATTTCCCGATTCTTTCAGAGCTGGGGCTCAAACCCAAGTCCTTGCATATCATAGGCAAGCACTCTACCACCAAGCTACAACCCCTGCTCCTCAGATTATATTGATGCACGAGAAATTTTTTGTTTACTCCGAGGGTGGTTCTTTGCGGGCTTCCCTGTGAACTAGAACTTCAGGGTCAACTAAGGAGACGTGTGCTTTTCTGAATGCTGGAAACAGGTGAGGCACGCCAGTGCATTCAATTCTGCTGAATACGTGGCTGCTGATCAATATTTAGGCCAAGTGATTTCAGGAGCATAATTATGCCCGGTGTGATGGTACCTGCCTGTGATTCCCAGCCCCAGGGAGGCAAAAGGATTTGGACTTTCAGGCCAACCTGGGTTGCAAGCGAGATGCACAAAACACAAAAGCAAACAACAAAGCTGAAAAGCATAATTATAAGATGTGTTGTGAGCTCAGTATATATGACAAAGTCTTGCCATGAGAAGCTGGCGTCTGCACGGACCTGAAATATCTTCCCAAGCCCTAAAGGAGCTGCACTAGTGTGGCTCTCGAATGTCTGCTTTCCCAGAAATGTTACAATTCCAAAGTGCCAGAACGTAATCTGGAGACTCGTTCATGCATTCACAGGCATTTAAATTGAGTTCAGATCTTCCTGTCTTCTTCTAATGTCCATCTCCTGGGACCTGGTCTTAGAGAAGGAGAACACAAGAATAACAATCAACTCTAGTGAGAAACACAGGAAACGAGGCTTACCGTGAGAAAACTCTCCCACTGTCTGCACGCTCTGCTGAGGACAGCTGTGTCACTGAGAACCCAGCCTAGAGGAGATCAGGAACTGGGTCGCCAACCACTTTCACTGAAGGGGTTGCAAGAGCAACCTCCTTTTTAGTGTCACGTGCTGACCTGCGTTTTCCAAAGTAGGATCTGAGTGCAGTTGTGAACAGTTGGTCACTTGCAGCAGGCTTCCATGCAGGAAAGAGACATGCGGCTCTCCATTTTTGTCAGCCCTAACACAATCCTTAAGACACCCAACTGGCTCAGCTGTAGAAAAAAGAGGGGGAAGGGCTAGCCTTGGGACTGTGGGATTTACTGTGGTGATGGAAAGAGAAGAGCCAAGTCATAAAGGAACAGAGGGACTGATTTCAGATAGGATGGGTGGGGTAGGCTACTCCGATCGAGTAGTAAGCTAAGACCTAAAGGAAAAGAAAAATATATGGGGAGAGTTTCTAGGGAAATGGAACAACATACGCAAAGACCCTTTGGTTGGCCAAGATGAGCGCTGAAAGCCAAAGACAGTGACGCAAAATGAGTTGGAGAAGATGGTTAGAAGTTTTGGAGCTGGAGGGATACCTCAGTAGTGAACAGCTCTTGCAAAAGACCCAAGATTGACTCCCACACCAGTGGCTTACAGATGTCTATAGCCCCACTCCAGGGATTCCAATGCCTCTGGTCCCTGCGGGCACCAGCACTCACAAACACAGACATGCGTGCATGCATGTTCATAACTTTTAGAAAGTAAAATTTAAAAAATTCTCACTATGTAGCCCTGGGAGCCTGAGACTTGCTATGTTGATGAGGCTGGCCTTGAACTCTGTCTGGAGAAACCTTGTCTCAAAAACAAAACAAAACAAAACAGCTTGGTCAGAAAAAGAGATGGGCAGTAATAGAGGTGGACGAGTTTGTTTGTGATGGGCTTTGGGGACAGAATAGGCAGCACCTTGAATGTATTGGACGCAGAGAGAGAGAGAGAGGGAAAGACAAACCCAAGCAGGGCATCTAAATGATAGATGGTGCTGTTTCAAGACAGGTAAGGCTTAGGGTGGAGCAGCAGGTTTGGACGGTAAGGAATACGAGCAGGAGGCACTTGTGGGTGTTTGTGGAATCCCTAATGAGAATGTCAACAAGGCAGTTTGGATCTAGTTATCTCAAGTTGCAGAGAGAGATCAGGGATAAAGACATAAATCTCAGCGTGTGGCATCTGATGGCACCAAAGCTATTGAACTTGGTAAAATCACATAGAGGAGTACAGACATGATCCAAGTGCCCAAGACCCTCAACATTCAGACACTGAGAAGTGGCTGTGACAGATAGCCGAGGATATGGCAAACAGTGAGGAAGGGCATTCTTGGTACTACGAGAATAACATTTCCAGAAACAGTGGGCAACAGACTGATTGGCATTGGCTAGATGAGAAAACACTAAAGCAGAAACATGCGTGGGAGTGGGGTTGGGCAACATAGGTGTCCTTGCCGCTGCCGTGATGAAAGCAGAGCCACTGAGGCGACAGGGAAGAGCCAGCCAGAGGGAAGTGGAGACAGAATAGAGAGGGCACACTTCCAAAAGCCCAGGCTCAGATGAAAGCCGTTTTAAGGCTTTTTGCTTCCCGGCTTGTTGTGAAAGAACAAAGCTCTAAGGTTATTGTCAGCTTGCAACCTGGTGTTCCCTTCCTGTTTTGATCACAAAGTCCACTTCGCTTCAGTTTTCAATTAGGGCTTACTAGAAAAATCATCTCCTTTGAACCCAGCACGAAGCCTGGACAGGATTGTTCTGCAAAGCTAACACTTAATGATATTGGCACGTGTGAGCTTCCTGGCTATGTCCTTGTTGTGTGGGGATATTATTCTGGTGACCCTGATTTCTTGTTAGGGGTGGAAAATATCTTCCTATCACCATAAAAACCAATTAATATTTCAAGAGAAATATTCTTGTTGTAACTCAGCCAAGAAATTGCAATGTGGCCTTTGAAGAACTTGCTGGCTGCTTCTGTTGCTCATGCAGGATTACTGAGGAAGGAGGAATTGGTATCATCATGCCCTGTTTTCGCTTATCTTCTGCACTTAAGCCAGGGACTATAGACTGTGGAGTTGTTCCGCTCTGTTTGTTCTGCTCAAGATCCAGGAACCAAATCTGCGCTTGCCCTTGACTGACTGCCCTTGGGTCTAACTCTGCGACCCTGCCTCGTACTCTCCCCCAGTGTTTTATCTCCTTTGGACTAACTCAGTCACTCAACCACCTCTTCCTGTGTTATCTCACTGACTACAACTGACTTATGTGACTAATAGGACACCATGGAAATGATGTGAAATACCTTATATCCAGTGACATTTTCCTCGCTTTCTCTGGATTTCGTACTCTTGGGGAAGACAGCCAAAAGTGAGACAATCTGTTGAGGTTTGATCTGTGGCTGTGTATTATAATGGTCAATCCTATATCCAAAGGTCTAAGCCTACGAGTGACTTCTCATGTTTACAAGCTTTTGTTGTGCAAACCTTGTTCCTTGATTTAAAACTATTGGTTAAATAAGGAAATCTTTAATCCCATCTAGGGTTTCTACCCTGCCTCAATCGCTTAGTTCCCAGAGGTGTAACCAGAAAGAAGAGTTGAAGCTTCCTTCCAAGTACCAGGATCCATCTTGGGGATGAATCTTTCAACGCTAGCAGAGCTACATGCCAGGCAGCTATCTTGAATGTAGTCTCCTTCCAGATCTTAAGCCAGAGCAGCTCTTAAACTCCGCAGATACAGAGTGCTTCACTGAAACTGAGTTGATGGGAGCAATGTTACAGCCTCCCAGAGAAGTTTGCATATTTTAAGGAGGATTGTTTTAACCGCATGTATGTAACAGGTCCATTTTAGAAAATAGAAAAAAAATAGATGTGAAAGATCCAACCCATAGGTAATGAGCATTGTTGATTGCTTGTTTGCTTGCTTGTTTGTTTGTTTGTTTGTTTTTTAGATAGATTCTTATGGAGCCGGAGCTGGCCTTGAACTCCTGGTCTTTCTACTTCTGTCCTCTAAGTGCTGGAATTACCTGTATCTGCTGAGTTTGAGGGGAAATCATTTTTGTGTATATAAATGTGTTTTGAGTTGTAGAAAAGGGCAGAAGATGCTAACATGAACTTGAGCAGGTCCTAAAGCTGCTTTAGAATCAAGACATCCCCTAGTTTGTATTTGCCAAAGCTTCTTTCTTCCCTAGACTTCCAACAAACAAGTAAACCCAGTCTTTTATTGAACTAATTACTGTGGTAAATTTAGAATAGCGGCTCCCGAGGAAGCCAGTCACCAGGCGAGAAGTCTTTCTTTAGTACGCCAAGCTGAAAGGAAATCTATGAAGAAAAGAAGGTGAAAATAGAAGTGTTCGGCCGGGCGGTGGTGGCGCACGCCTTTAGTCCCAGCACTTGGGAGGCAGAGGCAGGCGGATTTCTGAGTTCGAGGCCAGACTGGTCTACAGAGTGAGTTCCAGGACAGCCAAGGCTACACAGAGAAACCCTGTCTCGAAAAAAAAACCAAAAAAAAAAAAGAAAAAAAAAAAAAGAAAGAAAATAGAAGTGTTCAAAGAGCGCTGCCTGCCGAAGCCATTCCTGCTGAAATTCCACACATGCGCAAAGAGTGTTGGACTTGAGGTCCAGTCAACGTTTGAGCCAGTCAGCTCGATGAGAAATTCAGAATCCCCAGCTGAGCCTGGTCAGCCCGCAGCACTGAGTGAGATAATGGAATGGTTGTTTGAAGGCACTACGTTTCAGAGTGGTTTGTTCTACAGCAAAATTAATCTGAGAAATGAAAGAGGGAATTGATCAGAGGAACACTAGGAATCCTTGTAAAGGCTACTGGGCTGCTGTGTGTGATGGAGCGGTTTGTCTGGCTCTGTGACTTTCTTTAGCTTTGTTTCCCAAGGTCAGGGACAAAGTAAGAGAACAGTAGAGCTTATGCATGATTTGTATTTTACCACTGGACATGAAGAGACCCAGAGTACCCAGGAGTGATGAATAGGCATTTAATAAAGTTGGGTTTATTTGTTTGCTTCCTAACTAATTTATTTGTAGAATGGGAATTGAACTCATCCTCCCTCCCTCCCCCATGTAAGGCAAGCATTCTACCACCATTAAGCTGCACTCTTAGACTAGAGTTGATCTTAAAGGAGAACAAGAATCCAGAATAGAGGTGTGGTTCCTAATGACTGGCCCAGAACAAGGTTACCCAAGTAAATTCACTTAAAGTGACCTGCCAGGACACTATAATGACCGACCACAAGCGTTTCCTCCTCTTATGTCCCAACCACCTTGCTTTATGCATAGTCGTGTCTCGTCAACATAATCACTCATGCACTTGAGTGATTCTGAGTTTTGAGATGGTGGCATCCAATAGCACAGGGGCTTCTGAGCATCTTGTAGCCCTTTGTTCCGTGTTCCAGAGAGGCTTTCAGAGAGAGGGTGTAGATGGTTAACGTCTAAGAAGAAACATTAACTGCTTTTATCATTAACTTTTCCCTTGAACATGAAATAGTCCTGAGCACTTTCAAAACCACCGTTGGTCACCACGGCCTTGTAGTTGTTTGTTTTGTCGTATGGCTTGAGAGATGGAGCCTAGAGCTTAACCACTGAGCTACAACCTCTAGGCCTGGCGTTCTGACACTTCGCTGTGCCCCCTTGGTCAGATCAAACCCTTGTCCTTGATAGTTCTTAGTAAAAACTTCCAGTGTTCTATAATTTAATCTAGGGTCTTAGATCAGGATGAGAAAGCTTATTCTTCATGTATGAGGACAGGATACTTTTCTTCAGCGTGAGTGAGGTTTCAGCAAGGACCTGAGGCTAGCAAAGAGACGTTGTGCCAGTGAATGGAGCTGAGTAACCCTAGCCTGGCCGGGTGGGTGGTCCTACTAACAGCTAAGAATTAGACATTTATTTCCAGAAGACAAAGAAATGATGCTAGGGGTGTCGGTATCGTCCTCCGATGTCCCTTTTCCTCCCACTCACTATTTTGGGGCTGTTCTAATTGGATAAAAAGTATGTGGCCCGTGTCTCACATTAAGTAAAAGTAGTCTCAATGTTTGCTGAAAATGACAAACTGCATAGTCACCACTCCCAAGCCACAACAGCAGCCTGGAGCCAATCCAGTGTGGTAAACAGCTATGGCTTCCCAGAACGGTAAGAGGAATTTTAACAGAATCTAAGGTTTGCTATGAACATGTGTTGACTGGAACAGGCAGGTGGCCACACACAGGGTCTAGTAACCTCACCAAGTACCAGACAGAACCCTCTTGACAGATGTGGGGCAGAGATGAAAAGGTAAATAAATACCCAGTTCTATCTGAGGAAGGCCTGGGGCTAAGGGGCAGGAAAAGATGGTTTCACTTTTTAAAAAGTGAGCGGCAAAAGCATTTTCACATTTCTTTAAAAGCATCAAATTAGAGTACAGCAAAGTGGAGTGTTCCTGTAATCCCCTCAACCAGAAAGCTGAAACAAGAGATCACAGAGAGTTTGAGTGCTGTGGCTTCTCAAACCTGCCTGGGAGAAGTCTAATTTCTGTGGCTTGCCATCCAAGGGGTGAAAGGGAGAAACACAAGGCTAGCAAACACCTTAAACCTCTGAGACTTTCAACTCCGGGTACTGTTTTCTGAGCCCCAACCGGCAATGGCTGATTCACCCAAGGTCTCCACAGCTGTGACGTGGGAAAAGCCCAGTGAAACTGAAACCAAAGGCCAGGCTTCGGTGTGCAAGGCTTCAGTCTCTCAGCACTGAGGCTGAGGCAGGAGGATTGCAAGTCAAAGAACTGTTTGGGCCCAAATGCCCCTGGCATCTCAGTCTCCATCTTGTCCCTGGGCCACCATCTATAAACTAACACTCTTTTGTCTCTTCCACTGTCTTGCTTCCGTCCCTGCAATTGACTCGGGACATTTCACGATAGGACTCTTCACAATGAGGACACTTCTTTCTGGACATTTTATGACGTGGACATTCCAGTTATGCTGATGTGTAACCAAACAATAATGTGGGTTTGGCCCGTGCACCTGGGCAAATACTTTTGTGGTCTGGAGGTTTTTTTTTTTTTTTTTTTAACTGTTTAACTGATTTTAATAACATAACATAAAGCTCCTAAAATTGATACAATCATTATGCAAAATACATACATGTATACTGTCTTCTTTTAAAAATATAAAATAAATAAGCAAGACATGTGAAAATAGGCATTTCCATTAGTTAAATGAAATTTTTTTAAAAAAGAAAGTTTTCCTTTTGTTTCATTTGGAGAAGGGAAATTATCATTAAGACAATATTCAAGTTTATTAAACAAGGTTAAAAATAAAAGTATTATAAAATGTTTAGCTTTCATCCGCCTCAAGGTTTATGTTGCTGCCAAATTTTTGCATAAATAGAAGTGAAGAAGAAACACCTCCAGAATTTGGAAGATGCTTGTGATGACGTCCCGCTGGCTGATGACGACTGCCCAATGATTCCCTACCAGAGCAGAGATGTTTTCATTAGCCACTCTCAAGAAGAAACACAGGAAATGTCAGAAGAGGCAAAGAAAACTTTTCGAGAAGAGATAGATGCCTTGGAGTCCAGAGTGGCGTCCGTCCGGCGGCTGTTAGCCGACCTGAAAGTGGTCTGGAGTTTTAAATAGTGCATTTTCCTAGAGTAAATTGAGACTTAATCAGAAAGTTTTTTGTCTTCTCTCCTTCCTTCGTGTCTCCTGTTCCCAAATTTGTCGTTGCAGTTCCCTCTTCTCGAGAACCCCATTGTTTAAGTCCTGCAGGTCGGGGCAACGAACAGCTTGGGCTACTTAGCAAGACTCTCAACAACCAACTTGCCTAAAGCAAGGGAACGGGAACCAAAGGTGTTGAATACAGTCCTGATGTTCCATAGTCACCTTTTGGGTAAATATTGTCCCAGAAAGTAAAAGTGACTCCCTAACTTTAGAGCATGGGTAGTAAGACAACCTAAAGCTGTAAAGAATGGATTTTAATCTGGAATTGAAGCCCAGCAAATCTGTGCAAGAGGCAATCTAGAGATTCTATCTCTGTTGCCTTGGCTAGCCTCTAACTTCCTGTGTAGACCAGGTGGCCCAGAACTCACTGAGATCTCCCTGACTCTGCCTCCCCAATGCTGGATTAGAGATGTTCGCCATCATATCTGGCTCCATGGAGAACTTTCTCAAACAGATTGTCCAGCCAAAGAACCTCAGGGACAGGATGGGACATTGCTTGGAGCTCATCAAAGCTACAGAATTGCAAGCTGTGCCTTGGCACAATCAAGTCACAATCACACCTAACAGGAATTGCCAGTGATGCTCCTACAAACTGAAGTTTGAAAAGCATTTCCCAGGGGTGGTGGTACAGTTTGCATATTCCAGTGTCTCAAGGCTCGCAGGTTGAAATGCCAACTAGAAAGGTGATGGTAATAGGGGGTGTGGCTTTTGAAAAAGTATTAGATTATGAGGGAGGAGCCCTCACACTGGGATTAGTGCCCTCATAATAAGAGGTTCTTGAGAGCTATCTAGGAACCAGGAAGCAGACCTCATCGGCCAGCCTGGTTTTGTACTTCTCACCCCCAGAACAGTGAGGAGTAAGAGGAGTAACTCTCTGTTGTTCATAAGTCTATTGTATATTATTACAGTCACGCCAAATAGGCAGGCATCAGAGTCTTCAAGGAACTAGAACTGGTTCCAGAGAAGTAGCTGCACTCAGAGCTCTGAAAAAGGCTCAGAACCACACAAGCTGGGAGGGAGCTGCAGGAACACAGCCCAGTCAGAGCTCCCATTAGCAGGACTTAGTTCAGATACTCCTTGACTCCCGTCTCCTGATTTCGGAACTGGGAGCATTGCCTGCCTCACCTGTGCAAGGCCCTGGGTTCTGTTCCCAGCACGTTTACTGGGAGGGGAACCTGTTTTTCAGGAAGTAAATTCTGTCACCCTGCCCTGGAAGTCACCAGAATACAACCCTCTTAAATGTTTATGGCTTCCTGTTTTGTCTGTCTGTCCAGAAGTATCTTCTGGTCACTGCCTTGACT
>JADRCD010205879.1:0-11883 GCA_019843815.1 Montemys delectorum | reverse complement strand
GCTTTAGGAAACACGGTATCGTCAGAGGTACTTGGACTTGATACTGAATGACTTTGTGAGGCAGAAATTTATCGTCCGCTCTAAGATCATCACATATATAAGAAGTTTCTTGGATGAGCTGGGATTCCTAGAGGTGACCAAGGGTGAAGGGTTCTGCTGGCCTCGCTGCGCTTGTCTCTCACTGGCCTATCTTTCTTTTACACAGCATATCCTGCCAGGGTCAGTCATGCCTGAGTAGAACACCCCCCACCTTGCCAGGTGTCTCTTTTACCTTGTTTAGTGCTCATTAGGCTGGCTTTCAAAATAATGCACCATCCCTGTGCTAATAATGCCATTTTCAGTAATCCTGGAGGATCTGTAGCATTAAAAATATCTTTAGAAGCCAGGTAGTGTGGCACCCTTTAGTCCAAGCACTTAGGAGGCATAGGCAGACAGACATGCCCACACAAATACACTAAATACATATGTATTCTCTCTACATACAAAGTACACACGTAAATGTTTTGGAGGAGTTTTATTTTTTGTTTAAATACAAATTGTAGTCATGCTATATGTACTCTAATAAACCTGCCTTTTTTGTGTGTACGTTTGTGTGTGCTGGTGCATGTGTTTATGTGCACATGCAAAGGATACGGGAGGATGCCCAGTGTCCTCTATAACTCTTAGCCTGTTTCTTTTTAACTACATGTATGTATGTGTGGGTTTGTACATATGAATGCCAGTACCTTTCGAGGCCAGAGAACTTGGGTCCTCTGCAAGAGCAGTATGTGCTTTTAACAGCTGAGCATCTCTTCAACCCTCTGATGATTCTTAAAGGATATAGCTAGTAAATATTGTAAATGTCTCAGATACTGTTCTGTTGCTCTGAAGAGACACTGTGGCCAAGACAACTCTTGTAAAAGAAAGTATTTA
Source organism: Montemys delectorum (assembly GCA_019843815.1). Lineage (NCBI taxonomy): Eukaryota > Metazoa > Chordata > Mammalia > Rodentia > Muridae > Montemys > Montemys delectorum. The sequence continues at coordinate 10,971 of JADRCD010205879.1, read as the reverse complement.
ATTGGTGGCTTGCTTATAGTTTCAGAGGGTTGTCCAAGATCATCAATGGCAGGAAGTGTGCCAGTAGGCAAGCAGGCAGGCCTCGGGTTGAGAGCTTATATCCTGGTCCACAGGTCACAGGCAGAAAGACTGAGAAAGAGAAAAAGAGGGTAAGACAGACACTGGGCCTGGCATAGACTTTTGAAACCTCAAAACCCATGCCCAGTGACACATCTCCTCCAAAAAGGCCACACCTTCTCCTGACCCTTCCTAAGCAGTCTCACCAACTGGAGACCAAACATTTAAACCTATGGGGACCATTCTCATTCAAACCACCACAGTAAATTAAACCTAAAAGCTGCAGCATTCATTTACAGTTCCTTTTACAGTTTGTCGGTATTTATAGTACTGTGTTAATAGGAATGGAGATGCGGTTCTAAAAAGTCAAACAGCCTGTTTGTCTACTTTGTTATATGACAGGCCTAGAGTATGTTACATGCAAAGAATGAACTGTCCTCAAGGCCTCTGGTTATCTAAGAACTGTTTGTTTCTGTCTGTTTTAGATCGAAACTCCCATGATGAACATCATTCCTGGGGGAGCTGTGGCCAAGCCTTTCATCACCTATCACAATGAGCTGGACATGAACTTGTATATGAGAATTGCTCCAGAACTCTACCATAAGGTAGTCAATGACCACACACCATGTCTCCTCCGAGTGACGGGAGGCTGCAAAAATTACAGCCTGAAATAAGGAGCAGTGGAGATAGAGCAGCCAGAGAGTGTTCTAATTCTGTAGTTGTCGGGTTGTGATTTTCTTGTAAGCAGCTGAGGATTGTAGGCATTGTGTTGTACAAGTGTAGACACATCCTGTTCCGGCACCCTAAAGCTTTAACTTCAGTCTTCCTTGGATTAGATCTCATGTCTATCTGTCTTCTTTCCTTCTTCCCTCCCTCCCTCCCTCCCTCTCTTCCTTCCTTCCCCCAAAACTCTTCAACTGGCATGGTGACAAACACCTTTCATGCCTCACTCAGGAGGCAGAGGCGAGCAGATCCCTAAACTCTTATCTATGCAGTGAGCTCTAGGCCAGCCAAGGCTACACAGTGAGAGCCTGTCTTAAAAGAATAATCTACCACTGAACTACATCCCAGTCCTCAATTTAGTCTTTCATAAAAGAACTTTTGCTGGTCTTAAATTCTTTCCAGAAAATAAAACTAAATCTCTTCAAATTATCAGTATAAACACCAAAGACTGTCATCCAGGATTCTTAGTTACAAATATGTAACAAGTTAAAGCAAGACCAAAATTTATTCACCTGTGTAAGAGAGCCACAATAACCTTAAAGGCGAAGGAGTCGTGCCTAGAAATGATGCTGGATCATATCCCACTGTCACCTACTGGGCAAAGGTCATTGCACTAGGATTTCAGTAGCATGTTTGAAAGATGGCTGCCTCTGGTTCCTTCACCATAGTGAGTTGTATGTAATACCTACATCTTCCTTTGGTAGTTTCCATGCTGACATGTCACTAGTGTGTCAGGCAGGTGGAGCTGGGTCACTTGCCCATAGCCTAACGCCACAAGAGGCTTTGGAGGAACTCAGACCCAACAAATAAGAAATTGCAAAGACACAGGAAGAGACTCGGGAGTCCTGCACAGCCAAAAAATCAAAAACAAGTTGATGTCTAAAGATAGCAGGGCCAGGGCACGGGGCATTTTGAATGGAGAGCATACCTAAGCTATGAAAAGCAGTTAGTTCATAGGAGCCTACAGGGCTCTTAACACATGACTATGGCCGTGTGGTTTTGGTAGATGCTGGTGGTTGGTGGCATTGACCGGGTTTATGAAATTGGGCGCCAGTTCCGGAACGAAGGGATTGATTTGACTCACAATCCTGAGTTCACCACCTGTGAGTTCTACATGGCCTATGCAGACTATCATGACCTCATGGAAATCACAGAGAAGATGTTGTCAGGTGAGTTGCCCTGCCTTCAGCTCGTCTGGGAGACTGCTGTGCTGCCTTTAGAGGAGAACTTCTTGTTCTCAGTCCATGAAATGGCTGCTTTCTTTCCCAGGGATGGTGAAAAGCATTACAGGCAGTTACAAGATCACCTACCACCCAGATGGGCCAGAAGGCCAAGCCTATGAGGTTGACTTCACCCCACCCTTCCGAAGAATCAGCATGGTAGAAGAGCTTGAGAAAGCCCTAGGTGTGAAGCTGCCTGAAACCAGTCTCTTTGAAACTGAAGGTAAAATACTACACTCCACCATGTGGCCTTCCTTCTTGTTCAGCTCCAGATTTGTTTGGATTAAAGCTAAAATGTCCTACATGTTGTATTTATAGGCATTTTACACAGTGATGTTCCCTGTCCTAACTTACACATTTCTGTCACAGAAACTCGAAAAATTCTTGATGATATTTGTGTTGCAAAAGCTGTTGAATGCCCCCCACCTCGGACCACAGCCAGGCTCCTTGATAAGGCAAGGGACCATACTTGTGCTCATCCAGTGCTGACCTGTGCCCTAGGAAGTGGGTCCCACTGGGAGACTCCTTCCCTGCAGCTTCACAGGGAACCTTACAGAGGAACGGGAAAATTGAAACTTTGAATTGGGATTGGAAAATATAGCTCAGTGGTAAAGTACTTACTTAGCAAGTCAAGGCCAGGGAAGGGATGGCTCAATCCCTACCCCCAGATTCCATTACCCTAACTATGTCCAGCCACAGTGGGAGAGGATGCACCTAGCCCTGCAGAGACTTGGTGTGCCAGGGTGGGGGGATTCCCAGGGGGCCTCCACCCTCTCAGAGGAGAATGGGAGGGGTATTGGGAGGAGGGACTTGGGGGTGGAGGGAGGAGACCAGGAGTGGGGAGACAGTGATCAGGATAAAAAGTGAATAAAATAAATTAATGAGGGAAAAAGCTTTGAAATATAATATTACACTCTGTGCCAAATAGCATATATTATCTTACTCGATACTCTGCCCTTTGAAGAAGCTACAAGGCGAACAAACTCGTCTGTATGGAAGTTAAGACCATGTCTAACTACGCTCTGTTTTCTCATTAAGCTTGTTGGAGAGTTCCTTGAAGTAACATGCATCAGTCCTACATTCATCTGTGATCACCCACAGATCATGAGTCCTTTGGCCAAGTGGTAAGATACAGTTTTCTACTGCATAAAAAAAAAACCTCAAGTAGGGCTTGGGCTGCTGTGGCTGCACCTGTGCAGTAGAGCACTTATTTAAGTCTAGACCTAGGTTCAATCTTCAGCACAGCCTTTCTTCTTTTTTTTTTTTTTTTTTTTAAAGATTTATTTATTTATTTATTTTATTTATGTGAGTACAATGTTGCTCCCTTCAGACACACCAGAAGAGGGCATCGGATCCCATTACAGATTACTGTGAGCCACCATGTGGTTGCTGGGGATTGAGCTCAGGACCTCTGGAAGAGCATCAGTGCTCTTAACCACTGAGCCATCTCTCTGGCCCTTCAGTAGTGCTTTTAAAAAAACAAAAAACAGACGTTAATGGTATAAAGTATCTGGGTTTTTTGATGTCCTGTGTTGACTTGGTAGTGGTCTTTCTGTGATGTGCATTGATACAATATCTAAGATGGGAATCCTGCCAGGCCTCTTCATGTGATCTCTCTGGCACTAGTCTGTTGTCAGCATGGTGGTTGGGTTTGGGATGCCAAGGCAGGCATCCCAAAAAAACAAGCCTCAACAAGCAAATATATGCTAGACCTTGCCAATACCTCCTTGACCAAAACAAGTGGGCAGCCCAGAGTATGAGTGCAGAGCAGAAGGGCCTGGGTTGACTATAGTCAAGTCTCTTGTCTCTCTCACCTGATCTCTGGTACCACAGATGAGTGCTGAAAGTTGATGAGGCTTCAGGTTTCAACTTTTGGGTCAGGTATTGCATTTTGAGAGCTCTGAATATTCATGCTCTGTGGTCTCGTGTCCCCAGGCACCGCTCCAAAGAAGGTCTAACTGAGCGTTTTGAGCTGTTTGTCATGAAGAAGGAAATATGCAATGCCTACACTGAGCTGAATGATCCCGTGCGGCAGCGACAGCTGTTTGAAGAACAGGCCAAGGTGAGTGAGTGAGAATAACATGTGTTTTACCCCTGAGCACACACCAGGAAGCACCGACCTTAACCCTATGTTGCTGGACAATTTCTTGGTGTTTTAACCAAAGCCAGGGAGGCTTCCAACTTTTGTATTGGGGTGTGGGGGTGTATGTGTGTGTGTGTACTGTCAATCAAACTTGGATCCTTTGGAAGAGCATCTCTTACCACCGAGCCAACTCTCCAGCTCCATAAAGAGGCTTTGCAAGAGGAAGTCCCATTCAAAATAGAGCTACTCTATTTATTTTTGAGACAATCTCAGGTAGCCAAGGCTGCCTTAGATTGTTTTTAAAATAAATAGAGTAGCTCTATTGGGTTTTTCAAGACAGGGTTTCTCTGTGTAGCCTTAGCTATCCCAGTACTCACTCTGTAGACCAGGCTGGCCTCGAACTCAGAGATCCACCTGTCTCTGCCTCCCAAGTGCTGGGATTAAAGGCGTGCGCCACCACCACTCGGCTGCCTTGAATTTTTGACCCTCTTGTCTCTGCCTCTGAGGGCTGGGGTTACAGGGCAATATACCACACCCACTGACACTGGCTTTTATTATACATAAAATGAGTTGAAGATTGCCTATATTTGGACACTCGCCTCAAAGATACATTTAACAAGGATATATCTACTATACCTCTCCCCTTTTTTGGAAGGGGGCAGATATTTTTGTTTTGTTTTGCTTTGTTTCTTGAAACAGAATCTCTCTATGTAGTCCTGGCTACCTTTGCCACTGATGGCTGGTTTCAGGAACTAGAGAAAGATTCTTTAGAATCATCCTGTAGTGGCTGAGAACTAGTCTATTTGGCATCCCAACTCCCCAAGCAGAAGACAGATTTTGTCCTTTTTTTTTTTTTTTTTTTAAGAATTTATTGTTATAAATAAGTACAGAGTAGCTGTCTTCAGACGCACCAGAAGAGGGCATCTGATCTCACTAGGGGTGCTTGTGAGCCACCATGTGGCTGCTGAGATTTGAACTCAGGACCTTCAGAAGAGCAGTTGGTGCCTCTTAACTGCTGAGCCATCACACCAGCCCCAGATGGTGTCTTTTTGTCTTTTTAAAAATTACTGTATATTATTTATATAAAATAATGAGAGCTACCTACCTCCCTTAACTTTTAAGACAAGATCTCACTGTTCAGGTCAGGCCTGGCTAGCCTAGAATTAGCTTATTAAACCAGGCTAGGCTCCAACACTGGGCAATCCTGTCTCAGCCTTCCAAGTAATTGGAACTATAGATATGTACAGTCACATTCAACTTAAAATATGGGTTTCATGTCTGAGTAAGATTTTGTTAGTCCTAACCTTTAGGTCTCTGGAAATCAGTTTCCAGCAAGTTAATAGAAATTGCCCTGGGCATCTCTTTAGCACCCCTTTTAAAAGTTAGAATATGTTCATATGGACACTGAGATGATCTACAACTGTGGGTCAAGCCTTTTTGGGCGGGTCTCATGTCAGACATTTACATTACAATTCATAACAGTAGCAAAATAACAGTTATGAAAAAACAATGAAATAGTTGTATGGCTGGGGTCGTAGCATTAGGAAGAGTGAGCGCCGCTGACTAGAAGACTTGAATTCTTTTGGACATTCGACTCTTACCTACTCTAGGCCAAGGCGGCTGGTGATGATGAGGCCATGTTCATAGATGAGAATTTCTGCACTGCCCTGGAATATGGGCTGCCCCCAACGGCTGGCTGGGGCATGGGTATCGATCGACTGACCATGTTTCTCACAGATTCCAACAATATCAAGGTATGTACAGACCTCCCAGAACTCCATTGTGCTGGAGATGGAGCATAGAGGGTCTGGAAACGAAAGGAGAGGCTCAAGAAGACCCTTCTACTCTACAGAAGGCTAAAGAGCAGGTGCCTTTACAGGATCTTAGTCTTTCCTGCTGGCAGGTGCCTTTACAGGATCTTAGTCTTTCCTGCTTGAGACGGGAGGGATGCTAATCGTTTGCTTTTCTTCAGTATCCAGAGAAATACTAAGCCCTCACCATGTATATAGCCTTACATCAGTCAGTTCTGTGAGGTGTGAAGCCTGTTTTTACTGGTGTTATGACTCTGTGTGAGACAGGATCTCATGTAGCCTAGTCTCTCTTGGACTCCATCTATACTTTATGGTGACTTTGATATTCCTGATATTCCTGCCTCTACCTCCAGAACACAGAGATTATATTGGTGTATGCCCATGAGGAAGTTCACTTTTGGTTTGCTTTGGTTTGTTTTTTTTTTGGTTTTGGGTTTTAGTTTTTTTGTTTTGTTTTGTTTTTTCTTTTTTCTTTTTTTTTTTCTTTTTTTGGCTGTCCTCGAACTCACTCTCTGTAGACCAGGCTGGCCTTGAACTCAGAAATCCACCTGCCTCTGCCTCCCAAGTGCTGGGATTAAAGGCGTGAGCCACCACCACCCGGCTTGTTTTTTCTACATAGGGTTTCTCTTTGTAGCCCTAGCCGCCCTGGAACTCACTGTGTAAGACCAGGCTGTCTTCGAAATGAGAGATCCCCCTGCTTCTGCCTTCTGAGTGTTGGGATTACAGGCATATGCCATCACCACCCAGCTCAGGTTCACTTGTAAAACAAAATAATTTTTTTTTTAAATTATACATATGGCTCATTTATACCACAAGCATCCCTTGTGCCTGCAGAGGCCAGAAGAGATGTCAGATCCCCTAAAACAAGTTACATGTGGCTATGAGCCACCATGTATCTGCTGGGAACCACATCCTCTCCAATTGCTGAGCCATCTCTCTAGCCGCAGAAACACAATTTTACTAGGACCTGTTGATTCATTCCTAGCAGGTTCTGTGCCCTTGGCTGGGTGCATATTTCTGGATTTCATAACAATAGAGGCAACAGCAAAAGCAGGTGGGGGGGGGGGATCCATAGTGCCCTGTTATTGAAAGACAGGATCTTATTACATAGTCTGGTTGTTCTGGAACTTAACCATATGTAGACCAGGCTGGCCTTGAAGTCAGGTCACAGCGATCAGAGTGCCAGATTACAAGGGAGTTGTACTGTGCCCGACTCCTGGTGCTTTGCTCTTCTCTAGGAAGTTCTCCTCTTTCCTGCCATGAAGCCTGAAGACAAGAAGGAAACTGCTACGACCACTGAAACCCCAGAAAGCACAGAGGCCAGCCCCTCTGTCTAGAAGACACACGCAACTATGGCGTCTGCATTTCAGCAGATCTGGTCTGAGGGAGCGATTCCTGTGTGGCGCTGTCCATGTGGCCACTCCAGTCCAACTACCACAAGAGAGAAGAATTAAATAATTTCTTTTTATTCCTTGTTACCAAATAAACCATTTCTCTCTTTACCTATGCAGTGTTATTTTTCCCCCCAGACTGTGGTCTAATGAGTGGTCTAATTAGAGCATTGTCATTGTATTTTTTTAAGATTTATTTTTATTATCATGTGTATGCATTAGAGTACAGGTACCCTTTGAGGCCAGAAATGTTGGGTCCCTTAGAGCCATAGTTATAGGCACTTGTAAGCTACCTAGCATGGATGCTGAGAAACAAAGTTCAGGATGTGCTCTTAACTCCTAAGCCAACTTTCCGGCCCCATCTGCAGTCTTAATCTTTACAAATGTATATTAATGTCTATTCAATATAAGGCGTTGTTCTGAAATACTGGAAACACCAGTGAACAAAAATCAAATCACTTCTTCCATAAAAATTACTTTTATTTTCTTTGGGGCTTGAGTGGTGGGGACATGAGAGAGAAGCAGACCAGATCAAGTGCATGTTCCTTTTTGTCCAGACTCAGACACAAAGCAGTGTAAGAGGACTACAGTGCAAGAGACATGGCTCAGTGCTGCAAGCGATTACTGCTCTTATAGAGGACCAGGGTTCAGTACCCAGCACTCATGTCAGGCAGCTTGCAACTCGTGATCCAGTTCCCAATGTCCTTTTCTAGCTGCCTTGAGCATTTGCATGCACATATGTGCATAAGTTGACAATTGACACAGGCACACGCACATAAGTCTTTTAAAATATACCTATGCATATATGTACATAAGACTGTATTTGAAGAATAACAAAGGGTTTGTTACCAACCAGAGGCAGCGTCCTGAGTTCAATTCCCAGCAGCCAAATGATGGCTCAGGGTCATCTGTACTGCTACAGTGTACTCATACACATAAATAAATCTTTTTTAAAAAACAACAAAACAAAAGGGTTTGTTACCCCTGAGAGAAATGAGTGAGGGGCAGGTCATCCAAGCCCATGATAGTCCTACAGGATGAGTTATGACTGGGGTGAGAAACTGTGAGAGAATCTGCTTATAGTTCTGTTCAAAATTTTGATGAGTTACAAGCTAAGTCTGTTTCATAGCTCTGCGTTGCAGAGGCAGCTTCCTCCACAGCTTGGCAGTAACACTGAGCAGCCGTTGCTCCGTTCCCAAAGACTACAAAGACCAGCGTTCTTTGCGGGCGGAGCTTGACTGTAGGTGTCTTTTAGGGCGTCACTTCCGCTGCGCAACCAAGTTCTGCGGCGCGCGTTGCGGTAGAGGGCATCGCGTGGAGGAAGCGGTGGAGGGTGCGGCGCGTGGATAATAGGGTGTGAGAGACTCCGGATCGGCGTCTCAGGGTTAGCTCTACACAGTTGGCCTTGTGTGTTTGGGAGGAATCTGAGGACCCGTGTCCACTGCTCCCGCGGGGAAGGGTCTCAGCCCTGCTACGCGATCCAGCCCGGTGGAGCCCCACCCCGGGGTAGGAAGGGTGGGAAAAGAAGTAGGTTTTTTTTCAGACTTTGGGACTCTTATTTTTAGCCATACCTGTTTGAGCTGCTTCATATGAAGGAGTCCTTCAAGGTCTTTAAATAGATACTGTAGAGATGAATTACAGCGGACCCAAAATATCGAAACATTCAACTGCGTGGTCCTTCTGGCAGCTACCTGAATGACGTGATGTAGTTTTGGACTGCTTCGTCCCCTTGTTTGTAGTTTGTAATATGTACCTCGAATTTAATGGCAAGTGTCTACCTTCATAAAATAAACTGTTCTGTGGTGCCTGACTGGAACTAACTAGATTCTGGGATTCTTTATGCTTGTGTTCCGAAAAATAAATACAAGACTTCTCTGCGTTAGACTTGAAAGTAACAATCTCTGTCGGTCCTTGCCAGAATAATCATTACCATTTAGTGCAAAATGTGCCTGCATTTTGCAGAAGTCTTAGAAATACCTTGCCAAAACATCACATCAGAGCTCCGTAAAAAAACTATTCTGTTGTTTACTCTATAAATGCTCTGCCATATCTAGCCATCGCATGAGCTCGTCCAAGATGCTTTTTATATAATCGATTGAAGTCAAGATATATCCAGTGAGCACTAACAGCCAAGAGTGGGAGAATTTCTGCCAACCTTCACAGGCAGGCTTCTTTTAGACCTGATCTGAAATCATGTGCCTGTTACATTGCTTCTCTCCCCCACCAATTCAAATTTCCCAGATCACCCAATGTTGTATTTTCTTAATGCTAATCACAGTCGACACTGTTATAGACGTTTGCTTTTTTATAAGTATAAGATATGTTAAATACTAGCCAGGTAGCACATGACTTTAATCCTGGCACTAAGGAGGCAGAGGCGTGATCTCTGTGAGTTCCTGGGCACCTAAAGCTACAGAGCAATCCTAGGACATCCAGGGCACAGAAAAAAGCCTGTCTAGAAAAAAAATGTTAAGTACTATTAGTCATGTTTTAACAAATGTGAAAACTAATCTACCCAGGAATCACACAGTTAATCTGTATGAAGACTGAAATTAAAACCTAGAACACAAGCCGGGTGGTGGTGGCGCACGCCTTTAATCCCAGCACTTGGGAGGCAGAGGCAGGTGGATTTCTGAGTTCGAGGCCAGCCTGGTCTACAAAGTGAGTTCCAGGACAGCCAGGGCTACACAGAGAAACCCTGTCTCAAAAAAACAAAAAAAAACTAGAACAAAAAACTCCATGCCCACACCCTTAAGCACAATTGTAAGAGCTTTCAGTGAGAGACTTTGGAAATTTGCTAGAGTGAAGTAGATTAACTCTTCTGTTTGAAAAAAAGGAGGAAAAGAGCACTTGTCCCAAAAGAAACCTTGTAGGGTAACGATCTGCCCAAAGTAAGCTGAAATCCGAGAGGACAGTGTAGAACACAGCAAAGCCACACTTATTAACTTATAATTTTGTTCATCTTGAAGAAATAGCTTGTCTTCTGGGCTTCACTCTTTTCTTTACTAAACATGGGAGGGGAGGGAGGTTAGTAAGAAAAAACCTTAGTGTGAGCACTGTGGGGCTACATTAAGAGACGGCTGGAGCACTGGAGTGAGGCTCCCTCGTACTAGGCTGGTTCTCCTTTCTGCTCTGATGGATATGGCTTTCTCTGTGGCCTCAGCTCCAGCCCCACCTATGTGGACCGCAGATGAAATCGCTCAGCTGTGCTATGCACACTATAATGTCAGACTGCCCAAGCAGGGGAAGCCTGAGCCAAATCGTGAGTGGACCTTGTTGGCAGCTGTGGTGAAGATACAGTCTCCAGCTAACCAAGCTTGTGACACCCCTGATAAGGAAGTGCAAGGTGAGCCCCTTTCTCCTCGTCTGTAACCACAGAGCTTACTGGGTGGGATGCGAACTATGTCAGGTGTTATCCCCATTTTTGTACACCAGGTGGCGTGGAACTTCTAGTGTCGACAAATCACCCCAAGGGAACTGCAGTCCTGGTTGAATCCACCTGTAGGAATCCTCCAGAGAGCAGAGGAATGTGGACTTATTAAACCCCAACACTAGGAAGCATTCAGCCTCGGAAAATTCACTCACTTAATTAATGATTTGGGTTTTTTTTCCCTCTCAGTGACAAAGGAAGTTGTCTCAATGGGAACAGGAACAAAATGCATAGGCCAGTCCAAGATGAGAGACAG
>JADRCD010205875.1:0-27809 GCA_019843815.1 Montemys delectorum | reverse complement strand
ATTACCATAGATGGAGAAAACAAGATATTCTATGACAAAACAAAATTTACACAATATTTTCCCTCAAATCCAGCCCTCCAAAGGATAATAGATGGAAAATATCAACATAAGGAGCAAAACTACACCCTAGAAGAAGCAAGAAAGTAATCTTTCAACAAATCCACACAAATCTAATTCCACCTCATACAACAAAAACAACAGAAAGTGACAATTACCTTTTCTTAATATCTTAATATGAAAATTAATATTATCTACATATCCTAAGTGACTGAAACCCAAAAATATGAAGAAATAGAAATTCGTTGATTGTCATCCAATGATCTCTCTAATTTAGTAATTGGAGAAATAGATCCAATATTGTACAATCTATATATCCTTTCAGCTTGTTTGTGACAGTGTTTTGCTGTGTACAATGTAAGGGTCTTGAAATCTTGCTTCTCCTATCTCAGCCTCTCTATTAGTATGGTTTATTTCATGTTTTTACCCTATACTATGGTTTTCAGAACAGCTTATGTATCTCAAAAGTATTTATACACCCAAGGGAAACATGGACAATTAACTTGGGAGGTGGCTTGTACGAAAGAGAACAACAAAGAGTGAGACTGAATGCTTTGCTTGACATTTCTACCTCTTGTATCAAGTTTGAAGAAGAGGACTTTATAAGTTACTCTTTTTCTGCGATGAATGCTTTTCAAAATCATCACAGTCAATGAACCAGATTCTCATCCTCACCTAATGTCTGTACCATCTTTCATGCAGAACCATTGTTCATTGAAACAGTTGGTGAATGACTTTATGGATAGACCATCTTAATAAACACACCATTTCTTAAATGAATGTAACCTGTTCTCTGTGGGCTGAGAATAAAGTCACACATTCAAGTCAATTAGCTTTTTGACCGTAGCAGGAAGTCTGTATCTAAAAATTGAGCCTACAATTCATTCCTTGGCGCAGCAGAGCTGTCAACTCTCCGCTTAGCTACAATAGAGATAAAATCCTTGAGTGATTTGAGGGTCATTGAAGTACAGCCTTATTACAATGAAATCCAATGTCTAAAAATTGTTCTTATTTTGAGCTTGTACCACAGAAAAAGCCAAGATTTTAAACTCTATTAAATACAAAATAAACAAACAAAAAGACTTTACATATTTATGTTCATTTAAGAAAATACTAGTAGTGATGTATTATTTTGAAATATACAGTTAATATGTTTGGAGTTATTTGAAATTTATAGTGAGAAAAGCGTATGTTTTTGCAGTATTGATGTAGACAAGCATCTACATAAGACTGTTAAATTGATTGTTTTATATCAAACAACTTTTATAATACTAATTTTTATTATAATATTTTATAAATTTTAAGGAATATGACAAAAAAAGATATTGTAGGTGTTGAAGAGGGGGTCTCTGGGAGGAGTTGGGGTACAAAAGGGAAACAAGAATGTGATTTAATTCTATTTACTTAAAATATGTTTTTAAATGTTAACAAATTCAGACAAATTGAAATCATGTAACTTTTCTCATCATAATGCAATAAAAGTTAATTAAAAAAAACCAAATGCACAGTAGTATCGCCAATATAAAATCAGGCACAAGAAAAAGGATGATAAGGAAGCTCTTCAGATAGGCTAGAGCTCCTTATACAATTCTGCATGTTATAAGATTCATGAAGGGCATGCCATTAAGGAGATTAGGTATTAAACAGCAAACAGACTGTAGCATTTCAATTTCCCTGAGTCTTTAGCAACATCAACATTAAGCCCCAAAATATCATCTCCAACTCTTTTCAGTAGGCCATCTTTTAACAAAATGCTTTCATTGACCATCTAAACCAAATTTTGACAACTTTTATAACTGTGTGAGCTTCTACATTAAGCCTAAAATTTTCACTCAGTAAGTATATAGCAATAAATTCACTCTAACCGATTTTCAAATTCCCTCTACCATTAGTCCACACCAAAATTACAAGGCAGTTGCTATCAAACAAAAACAAAATACAGAAGCCTCAATAAGACAATAAAACAAATATTTAACAGAAAATTTAACAGCTGTGTCTGTCATACAATTTGACAAGAAAATAGGAAGAGATGAAAGGAGATATTATAAAACAATAAACCAAGGATGCAGATGAAATATTAATGTAGTCTAAATACCATATACTCTTTAGGTTTTGGGTCAACAGTCATCAAATTGTACTGGCATTACAAGAAAATTGCCTCCTTTCTTCTTTCTCTGTACCTTGACATATCAAAGAAATAAACAATCTTTGCAAAGTCACACAAAATATCATCCAATATCCCTCTGAAATGACTCCAAGGTCTCATTCCTGAATTCTTTCTCATGTTGTCTTGTGTATCAGTCTCTAGAAAAAAAGTACTTCAACATGAATTTAAGATAAAGAATGCTGCTATTAACTGTCCATATACTGGGTCCCAATGTTCAGGATCCTAATGTAGCCACAAGCCTTTCTCTAGGTGAACTCTTAAGCACAAAAACCATGTCCTGAGTCTACATACTTCAATTAAAAACACTTAGCCAGAAACAGAACTGCAGGAGCTAAAATCAAATTTAGTACATTTACAAACTTTCTACGAACTATAGACTTTGACGCACTAGGCCTGTTTTAGTTTTGGCAGGTAGTTCTGTCTGCATGTTGAGTTTTACAACCTGACTAATACCTCCAGATGAAGTAAATTGTGTTAATTTCTTGGGGACTACTAAGGTCTGGGGCCCTGTTACACTCTAAGGAGTCTGGTAAGAAAAGATAGAAGAATGCCTCTAATGCTCTCTTTGTCTGGTGCTTCTACAGCCTTCACTTTCCAGCTTTACCACTGAGGAGTCAGAACAAGGAGTTGATGGGGAATTGGAGAGAGACTTGTCACTTTACATCTATTCCCCCACCCTCAAATCTAGAATAAGTTTCTTACAGCACTGTGACTATGGATAAGACATTTGAATTCTGTAAGACATTCCATTCACATTTTATACATTGTCAGATAGAGAAAGCACAGGGAAAGTTCAAGAGTAACATGGACTCCTGTCCTCTTGCCCACTGTGAAAAGACTTATGCAATAAAGATTCTCATATACTAACTATTTAGCACACACATAGTGAATTCACAGTCCTGCCTCATTTCATACTTAAATCTCTAAAGGCATCTGATTTTTTAAAACTTTTACTACCTATAAGTACATTATTCATAATCAAACATATGTAGCCCAACCCCACTTTGACAAAATACATAAGCTGTAAGCACAAGTTCCATAGAATAGAGGTAGCAACACTTGAGAAACAATCCCTCTAGCACAAATAACGAACACTAGATTTTTCTGCTCTGTAGAAAAATCGAATTATCCAGAGTTCCAGGAACCCATGAATCTGGACTCTAGGGTGAGATAGTCATTGAGCCTTAAGAGATTGACACAATCAAGGGGGAAGGGGAATGCTACTAAACAGGAAAAGATTCACTGTGACAAAGGACACTCCAAGCCAAAATGCTGTTCAGAGGGGTTCAATCCTCTCATTGTTCTGATCAATATTCCTAATACATTAAATCCTATACTTTCCCTCATTGAAATGACAGTGACATATTAATCATCAGAAGTGTTGCCCAAAATATCGCACTTGTTCATTAAGAAGTCATGAGGAAGAAACTCACCCTCTGTGTACCTCAGAGCTATGAGCACAAACATCACTGCTGTCCTGAAGCCCTGGCTGTGAAGAGGCATTTCACTCATAAGGGCAAACAAGATATTTCTTTATACAAGGGAGCTCAGGCATCCAAATGTCCTATCCTTATACAATAGAAAGAGTTTGGTTAATTTTTTTCCTCACCTCATCTTTTCTTGATCACATGCAGAGCTATGAGATTTATTACAATGGACAACATCTCTTCTTAACACAAGACTCATTTTGGGTCTGTATAATACACTAATTTAAAGAGGAATGTTATTTTTAAAGAGACATAAAAGCTTTCCTAGTTGAGTTTTGCTTTTGAATATGGAGTATGAGATATGTTGTATTACATATTTACTTTCTCAGCTCAGTATTAGCACCCCACATATTAGGCTCCATGAATTCTTTACATGTGTAAAGAACTGTAAAAACCCTCTTCAGATTTTTATTTTCAATAATCTACTTAATTAGTTAACAAGATAATTTATTACCAAATAACAAATACTTCAGTACCTGTTAGTAAAATGCAATTATATTACATGTGCTTATCTTCCTTTTCAGTCTGTGGTTATAATATTTAAATTAATATAAATGTTAATATATAAATTTGTTTATTTTTTCTGATTTTGCCCATAATGATTAAATTTCAAAAGGCTAAAAATCTCATAGTTACAGTAAGAATTGTAGTAATATTTATGTATAAATAAAATAATGTTTTCTTCACCACAATCCAAATAATTCTAGGGTCTTCATATAAACCATTGTTGGGGTATAAGGCCATTGCAGTCTATGGTGGCGTATTGATTTTCTTTTATTTCAGTGAAAATATCCGATGACAAAGGCAACTGATAGAAAGAAGAGTTGGTTTTCTCTTACACATCCACAGAGTTAAAGTTCCTAGTGGTGGAACAGAGGAAGCAGTTATTGGCACAACTCCTGAGAGCTCACATCTCAAATCATGAACCAGAAACAGAAATCCCACCACAAGTGAATCTTTGAAAACTTAAAACATTTCAAGAAACAGCTTTCCTCAAGCATGACCACAATTCCTTATACCACACAGTAGCCAACTCCTGGGGATCAAGTACTAAATTGCCCCAAACTTACAAGCACATTCATCCGCACCAGTACAAGTGGTATGGGGCTTTCCATCAGAATGACACACATAGGAATCTGTTTCATACTGTTCTCACTTGGTATAATAATAGTAGTAGGTTCTTTCTAGAGTCTATGACCTTTATAGCTATAGGTTCTTTGCCCAATATTTGTGCTAGATATGATACTAATCTTGTGGAACAGGGCTTAAAGCCAATCATGAGTTGGTTGGTAATTTCAGTGATGTGCGTGACCCTACTGAACTAGTGGTGTTGTCTTCTCAGGATGAAATACATTGTATCCAACACATCTCACAGCTTGGTAAGAATCATGACTACTTTTCACCTCCAGTTGTGTGAATAGCACCTTTCAGCACTATGAAAGGTAGCCAGGACAAGGAAGGTTTCAGGTCAGTATTAGCTTGATATGCCCATGCTTTGTGTCTCAGTACATTGTTCCTTCAGAAATATTGCATGTATATGCAAACTTTTAAAAAGTTTGCACAATAGTAAATAAGTTTCCATATGAATATTTCAGAATGGTTTTGGTGTTTTTTAATCCATGTATCCTCTACCTTGTCCTCCAATATCTAATCATAATTTAAACCTTCTCTGTCCAGTTATTTCCCTCTAATGTTTACTGTATTCTATTTCCTCTCTTCAAAGACCCCTCCAACACACACACACACACACAAACAGTGCCTCTTACTAATTTCCTGATCTCCATTGGTATTCCAAATGAAATGAATATAAAGAAGATTCAATAGAAAGATCTACGAATGTTAGAAAACATGTAAAATTTATTTTTCTCTTACAAAATTGCGCCATCTAGTGAGAAATACTCAGACATGAATCCCAACATACAACTATTTAAAAATTTTCTCTGCTCAGGAAATTCCTATCTTCCTGACTCAAATAACAAGCCTTAAGAAATTCTTCCACTACCTAATATAGTAGAAATTTTCTAAAATACATACATATCTGAAGGCTATTGACATGAAATTACCAAATAATGGGAGAGAAAGACACCCAACTGGCTAACTTTTGTCACTGAACAAAGCTTATAGTAATAGGATAAAATTACATCTAATTGACTTGTTGACAAAGGAGTTCCACAGGAATCACCAAGAAGCCCAGACACTTGCCCAGATTGTAAGTTGTTCTCCATACACTGATAGCCAGGACCCATTAGTGAAGACAATAGCCATAGAACTTTCTGAAGATGGAAAAGTTGAGCTGATGCCTACATAGAATGTCTTCCCCTTTAGTTCAAGATCATTGGTACAGAAACAAACTCTGCATTCTCCAAAAAGAGAAATGTAAACACTAAACACAACCCCTTTATCTACTGTGATGTACTTCCTGCATGATGTGTTATGGTAATGGTGGAACAAAGATTGTGGGGGTAATGAATCAACAACTGGTTTAACTTAAGGTCCACTCCATGAGATTGAACTCACACCCAACATTGTTTAAGTAATCAATTATCTAAAACTAGATAGCCAAGAGACTTAAGTAAAATCAAACACAACTGGTCTTTCAAAAACTGTAGTAGTAAAAATGACTCCTAATGAGAGGAGACAAGAGAAGAGGAGAAGGGAATTGAAAAGAGCTAAATACATGGGAAATGAATGGCTACATTAACAGTCAGCCCAGTGAATGCTGTCCACTAGGAATGTAGTCTAAACCAGGGGCATGTTTTCATTCTTATTAGAAAGGCCACATGCAATGGGACTATTCTCAGAAATAGAGGCTTCCACTATGACACTATAAATTCTGTAAGCTAGATAAATAGAATAATTGATGATGACATCTTTATGATGTATAATCATGAATCTCTCCATATTAGTGACTTCAATGCCCATTTACAAAAAGCCGTTTTGTTAGGAGACATCAAGGATAGGCAAAAGGTTTGTAGGTGATTTTCCTGGAGATCAACCACTGTATTTCCATGACTATGGTGGGTAACCTCTGAATTAAAGGGCCTTCAGAGATCTCAACTCAGGATTTATTATTACTATTGATATGCCTTTCCTGTCATTATTACATATTGTAATGTTTCCTATATATTATCACACACTATTGGGCAGGTATTCGCAGACCAATGAAAATGTACCCTCTTGTTACAATGCTGTGTAGACAAATTGATGATTTTGTAACTGCTAATAATGATTTTGATGAATTTCTAAATGTATACAAGTAATTTCCAGCTCATGATAGTATGAAAGCTGCAATTAGAATTCTGTAAATCTTCATGTGTCACAGATTAATTGTGTTAGGATAGTAAGCAGGTTTGGAACAAATTTATAATTGGGGAAAATATTCCTTCTAGGTTTTCTGTGAAACCATTATCTCATAAGTAAAGATAATAAACTGGGAATGAACAATTTATTGTTAAATCCTAGGACAGAAAATAATATATTGACTGGATTTATCTTCATAAAAGTTCAAAACTAATGAGACATAAGGCTGATAATTTGTCTCTTGACAAAACACTTAACTCTTTCCTAAGCCATGATAGAATGGACTCCCTTGGAGACTCCCCTGATCTAAATATAAATGACCTCTTACTTGTCTCTACTAAAAGGAATATTTCCTGAGAAAAAAATACATTCTTAGTTTCATAGATGATAGAGGTTATGGTGTATGTCTTAGTCAGGGTTTCTATTCCTGCACAAACATCATGACCAAGAAGCAAGTTGGGGAGGAAAGGGTTTATTCAGCTTACTTCCACATTGCTGTTTATCACCAAAGGAAGTCAGGACTGGAACTCAAGCAGGTCAGGAAGCAGGAGCTGATACAGAGGCCATGGAGGGATGTTCATTCTGGTTTGCTTCCCTGGCTTGCTCAGTCTGCTCTCTTATAGAACCCAAGACTTCCAGCGCAGGGATTGCACCACCCACAAGGGGCCCTCCTCCATTGATCACTAATTGAGAAAATGCCCCATAGCTGGATCTCATGGAGGCACTTCCCCAACTGAAGCTCCCTTCTCTATGATAACTCCAGCCTGTGTCAACTTGGCACATAAAACCAGCCAGTACAGTGTGTCATGGGAAGAGCTTCAACAATGCTAAGACAAAACTGTCTATTCATCCAGGTCTTTGTGGTTGTTGTTTGTCATGGTTGGTTTTGGTTTTTCTGTTTCATTTTGTTTTGTTTTGTTTTTAAAAAGGAATCAGAGTATTACAACTAGGATCAGAATGATCTC
The DNA here is from genome assembly GCA_019843815.1 of Montemys delectorum. Lineage (NCBI taxonomy): Eukaryota > Metazoa > Chordata > Mammalia > Rodentia > Muridae > Montemys > Montemys delectorum. The sequence continues at coordinate 19,833 of JADRCD010205875.1, read as the reverse complement.
TTTTCATTTTCCAACTTTTTAATACCCTCAAGAATATGAGAGCAGATTTGGTTTTTACAGAATATTATAGAATTTAGATTCCTAGTTATGCACAAATGGCCATGCCTCCTTATCAATGTCCTAAAGAAACCCAAAATTTAGTGGCTCACTTATATTGAGTAGACTTTTGAGTTCCAACAGACTCTCCAAAAATTCACAGAGCAGCTAATGATTCTGTCTTAGTTCTGTCCACTTGGCTCATCATCCACTTGTCTTAACTGAGACACAGGGCACATTCCTGGTGGTAATTTCTCTATTCATAGGCTCCTCTAATCTGTCTGTAGGATATCTAAGCAAGTTGGATCATTAATCTAGTCACAGAATTGATTATAGCTCCCCTAGCATAACAATGGACCACTAAAGTACTAAATGCTCAAGTTATTCCTATGAAACATTGGGTGACCACAGCCTACTCAAGTGTCATGTCATATGACTGGACCAAATTATTTATGTGCTGCATCCCTCATTACATCAGTAATGGTTCCTACCTTCTATCTTTCTTGCCAAACACACTTTCTGGGATCACATTATTCCAGGATCTATCTGCTTGGGGTTCTAGTGACGTCTTCTGAGTGAATAATCATGTACAATTAATGAGATTCAGAATTTATGCTTTACTCAAATACCCCAAAAACAGTATTCAATAAAGACAAAATATGAAGTTATTACTTCATCTCTGATACTATGGGAGGAATTTATCCTCAGATTATTGATGAATAGTTCACAAATGGAGGAGGACTACCCTGAAGTGTCACAAGGGTGAAATTCTACTATCCTACCAGTTACTGTGTTATTATGATTATTCCATTCAATGACTCCATGACAGACATTTATAAGCACTGTAATAGCTGTCACAAACCTCTCTGTATCATGGTGAATATGACAAATGTTCACAAATAACATTTGCTGCTCATGGTCACAATCCATTGTACTCTGGGCCACTGTTCAGAAAAGTCCCTGCTCTATGCCTGTAGAGTAGTAAGCATGGAGCTTGGAAAATAAAAACATCTCAGCTACTGAAAGTAACCTCTCAGACATACTTACTATATGGGTGGGCCACACAGAGACACAGACACAAACATCCATCTAATTAAAGGCAATGCCCACTGCTTTAACTTTTCATGGGTGATCTCCAGGTTCTGGATTCATAGCTTCAATACTAACTGTACCTAGGCCATGACACTCCTAAGAGAACAATTGTCCTGGTAGTTTTCCCTGAACTGACTCTTAGATACACAAGGATACTCAGAGCCACACGCTACTATCATAATTCACAAGCTGTAGCCAAAAACCCTGAGACAAACAACTTGGAAGCCAATGTCCATACATGGGCAGCATTCGTTGGCCATATCCAGAGACATTCAGTATCTTCTGGCTGTAGAAGAACAGTATTCTTTAGAGGAATATAGCCTGGCCTGGGGATCACTGAAGACAGTGGGTATATAGAAAATCAAGAAAGGTCTGATTTAGAATGGATTCTCTTTTCTAAGATAGGCCATAGGTTGGCCTATTTTTCCAAATGAAAGGAAAATGTCCAAAGGCCTTAACCCAAAAACATGTGAGCATTACAAGAAAGACTACAACACACTGGACAAATTATATGAAACTATGCCTCAAAGTTTGGTTGAGAAAGAGCCTATACATAAACTCGACAGTACCTGCTAGAATATTTGGCCAATGACCCACCATCTTTATTGAGATTACTTAGTCTAGATGTCTATAAAAAAACTCTCTCTATGCAATATACCTTCTCACAGCTCTAAATGCATTCCTGTAATGAAATTTGGTCTGTTGGTATGCAGTGTAATGCTTAATTCTATATCCCAAGGTCTAGTTACCGCAAGATGACTGAATTCTTATGTATGCTAGCTCTTGTTGTGTATACCTTGATCCCTAATTTAAAATTATTGGTTGAATGAAAAATGCCTACAGCCTGTAACTGAGCAGAAGAAAGGTAGGCAGGGCTTCAGTTCCTAGACTTGGGATCTGAAGCAAAGACCACCACAAAGAAAGGGAGAGGGAGGAAGAAGGAAGAATATACCATAGGGAAAAGGGATAGTGAGAACATGTCCATAATGGCTTACCAGTTTGATTAGGAGAGGTCAAGAAATAACATGGCAAGATATGTATCTAGCTTATTAACAAAGAAGTAGAAAAAATAGCATAGAGATTGATATTTGCCCAGCTTTAGTGCTTTTAAGGCTTAATATAAATATAAAGCTTTTGTCTTTTATTTGGGAATTAAGTGATCTAAGATAGAGTAGAAAACCTCAATTAATATTTAGCACAGCATTCCTACACAAGAACCACCATGTTCCATGATTGAACAAGGCCTCTAGAGAGCATGCTATCAGACTCCACCAAATTAGAAAAAATATATTCAAATTATGTTCATAGTAAATTGGCAGATATCACAAAAAACAAGGCTTAGAGGGATTGTATCTGTCTATAATCATCAGTTATATGACAACATGTTTCTATTTCCTAATGAAGAAAGAAATTAATATTTTAAAGGAGTTTGACTTGTAATCAACACCTACCATACATTCTGCCTAGTAAATGTGTAGGGATATTTCTTGCTGGAAGGGCAGTAGCATTGAGATAGTTATTTAAATAAATTCTTTATTAAAATTTCCAGACATTGACATTCTTATGAGGTAACCTGCTATATCAAAGCCAATATACCATAACACTTCAATCTGGCAAAATTTGTCAATCTATATGGTGAGGTGACTATCTGCCTGACTTCATCATATATATATATATATATATATATATATATATATATATATATATATATCAACGTTCAGTGAATCTGATAGGTAAGTTCAAACATTAACAACATAAAAAATAATACAATAGAACAGTGATTCCAGAAGGTTTTATTAAAAAGGCATGTTTTAATTCTTTTACGTCTTAAGGCACTGAAACTTCTGAAACTTTCATTTAAATAAAAATCATGTAGTTGAAGATCCAATTGTGCAGGTGTCTTCAATACAGTCACAGAGAAAATTGTATAGAGGATTGAGGTAAGGCAAAGGTGATTCACACTGATAGTAGATATACAGAATCTCATTTAATACACATACACACACACACACACACACACACACACACACATGCACGCACACACACACACACACACACACACATATAACCACAGATAGAAAATTGACTATAACAAAAGAGCCACCCCCTCTTCTTCTAAGAACACCAAAATGACACAAATGTATATCTTCATACTGAGTTACTTATGTGACTACAAAATGTCACTGTACTAATATCCTGTAGCTCATTGCCTGACAGTGTGGACTCTCAAGATGCTCCTCATTCCCAGTTGATAAGGCTATTGATTTTGTCATTGTACATATATTGTTTAAGCAACCTTTTTTTGGACATACAGTCTCATTGTATACTTCATGATCCTTTGGCCCTAAGTCGTTCTGCCCAATCTTCCACAATATTACCTGAGCTTTACATGCAGAAGTTATGAATACTGAAAGAAGGAGAATAAACACTCCCAGGGATAAACCCCTGATAAACTACCCAATACAATGTGATTATTCCTGAAGTCATGACCACAGAAAGAATAAAAATTGACTCAGCATTCACCTGGTTATATATTCATGAATATATACATATATACACATATATAATGAAAATCACCAAAGAATAAGAAACAATCTATTTGAAATTAGATGAGACTGGGGAACATGTGAGCACTTAGAGTGAGGAAATGTTGAAGGAAAGAAAGTAAATGAGGTAATGTAATTATATTTTAACCAAAACATATATTAAATGAAATGAACTACATAAAATTTAAAAGTCACTGCTTTCAAAACAAAAGAAGACAGAAATTTCATTTAAACTTAAGCTTTTAAAAAAGATATTATTTTATACAAACATAAAATCAAGTTATGGGAATCAAATACAAATAAGTGAAGTGCTTAAGTTATAGTAGCCATCATATCTTACTGGATAAACACATAACAGAATTCACATCACATCATGTTCTACAGCAACTCATGTACTCTATCCATGTAGTAGTGGCAGGTGATAGTAAAGGGGAAGGACTCCACTTTAAAGGCTGTCTCCACTCCAATCCTTCCTTGTTACCATCAAACAGTTTACACTCTGGGATAAACACCATATTTAGCAATTCCACAGTGGTTGTTCCAGCCTCTGGCAAGCTTCATGTAGCCATTCATGCCCCATCGTTCACTATGACTGAAAAGAACCATGTTTCCCATTTAGGAGTAAGAACAAAGGACAGTGCATTCATTACAATAACTCCATCTGTAAACACTGACCCAAAAGCCTACTTAACTCAATGATCAGAAAATGTAAAATAGCAACCTCTGAGAATCAAAAGTTCTCTCACATTGGACTGTGAAAAATCACAGCAGTAAAAACTCAGGATATTTTTTTACCAACAGGTGTCACAGAACCAACAATATCCCAGCTTTTAGAAATCCAGTGTCACAAATACATTACTACTCAAGGAAACTAGTGACTAAATATGAACAATTTAGTTCACATATTATAAGTTGGTTTCCCAGCCATAGTGTTGGAAGCTTCAAGTGGTAGTCACAAAAGAGAAAGGAATGGAATTCAAGTCCAGGATTCCATTTGGGTCTGGAGTTGGATCTGTGCCTAAGAACAAGAGCTTTTTCTACAGAAAGCTTGTTCCTTTCCCAGCACCCCAAGTCAATCGGCTTACAACCTCCTGTAATTATATTTTCAGAAAATTTGATATCCTCTTCAGATCTCTATGTACATCTGCTCACATGTAGAATAAAAATTTATACAAGCATCCTCACATGAGTGAAAATATAGATTTTAAAAGTGAGGTTATCATTGCAGCTTGCCTGAAATCTTGTAAAATGAGGCCACATTTTGAGGAGCTGCCTAAGTAACTACCAAACACTAGGATCAAATATGATGCCTCCCTGGTAGACAGATAAGGAAAATAACTGATCTCAACATTGGATACACACATGTAAACACACACACAATACACACACACACACACACAAAGAGAGAGAGAGAGAGAGAGAGACTACACATATACAATTTGTCACAAAGAAAAAGGTTATTGTTGTTGTTTAATTTATGTTGGAGAACATTTATGAGGACTCATCCCCATTCTAACGCCAAGTATAAAACTCATTCAGAAACTTAAATATAAACATTTGTAGTTCATACCTGTTCTTTATCAGCCAGTATTTCCTTCCATCTGACTCTCTTCCTTCATAGCCATAGCCGACTACCAGAACAGAATGGTTTATAGTATTACTGCTGCAGTTTGGCTCATAATAAATACCTGGATAACCAAATCAAAGGTGTGAGAGGTACCAGGAACCTAGTAGTGGTGATAGTCAATAGAAATAAGAAAGACATTTTCTAATTGGACAAAAAATGTTCAGTCAATATAGTATCTACGGTTGATAGGAATCCTGATACAGCTTTTCATCAAAATGGGAAGAAATACAATAACACAACTTTGCTAATAAACACTTCCCTTCTGGGATATTAGCCCAGAAGCTTGGAATATCTAAGATACAATTCACAGACCAAATGAAGGTCAAGAAGAAGGAAAACCAAAGTATGGATCCTTCAGTCCTTCTTAGAAGGGGTAACAAAATATCCATTTGAGGAGATAGAAAGTGTGGAGCAGAGACTGAAGGAAAGACCATCTGGAGACTGCACCACTGGGGATCCATCCTACATACAGCCACCAAACCCAGACACTACTGTGGATGCCAACAAGTACTTGCTGACAGGAGCCTGATATAGCTGTCTCCTGAGAGGCTCCAACAGTGGCTGACAAATACAGAGGTAAATGCTCGCAGCCAACCATTGGACTGAGCACAAGGTCCCTGGTGGAGGAGCCAAAGAAAGGACCAGAGGAGCTAAGGAAAGGACCGAAGGAGCTGAAGGAGCTTGTATCCCCATAGGAAGAACAACAATATGAATCAACCAGTACCCCCAGAGCTCCCAGGGACTAAACCACCAAACAAAGAGTACACATGGAGGTACCCATGGCTCCAGCTGCATGTGTAGCAGAGGATGGCCTGGATGGACATCAGTGGGAAGAGATGTCCTTGACCCTGAGAAGGCTCAATGCTCCACTGTAGGGAAATATCAGGACAGGGAAGGAGTCAGTGGGTTTGTGAGTAGGAGGAGTAGGGGTGGGATGGGAGCTTTTGGAGGGCAAACCAGGAAAAGGGATAACATTTGAAATGTAAATAAAGAAAATATCTAATAAAAATAAAGTAAAAGCTTTCTTATATACATATAAACATTTCTATCCTTGCAATTTTACTAAGAGAACCCCATTCCAAGAAAACAAACTGGTCATAAATATTTACCTCAAGGCCCTCTTTAGAATTTTGTGCTAGAAAGAATAACTTTCCATAACTTAAGGCACATTGAGTGGAGTAAAGTTGAGTAGTTTAAGCATAATAATAATTATATATTTTATGAGGCATTGGAATAGCGAGTCTCCCAGTTCATTTCACTTCCAGATGATTGGAGGTTCCACAACTGCTAAGTGCTCACATGCATGGAGCATGTTATTACTAGCTATTTATTTATACCAAATATTACTGGTTATTTACATCAAATGTTATACACAGTAATATGGTCCCTCAACCTAGCAGGGGTCTCACAAGAATTCTTAATTATATCTAGAAGAGTGGATTACAACAATCATTAGATCCTTTAAGACAGTTTCTCTTGTTTTGATGACCCATGATATAATTTTATCTGTTACTTTATAACTATAAACTTGCTACTGCCATGAATCATAATGTAAATATTTGACATACAAGATATTTGATATTCAACCTCTATGAAAGTGCAAACCAAATGAGGTTGCAACCACTGAAAAACACATGCTTACCTCCCCTATAAAACCTGAAAGATTCATGTGAAGCATCAATTCCAACAGAGATGGGCCCTATAGTTGCTACAGCATGCATTAAGGCTTCCTCAGTCCTTGAGACAACCGAAAAGCCTGTGATTTTAGCAGCGGAACGTTTAGGGAGGAACCTGCAGTGTCCTTCCTTTAAAAGGTAGAAAGGAATCAGTTATTTCCATTCACCTGCAGGGAAGCATGAGTCAAAATCACAAAATTGCATTTCATAGCTGAATATCCCCAAGTCTATACTGTTATAAAACATCCCAGGAAGTGAAATTAACTGACATATTTGGAACAAATATCAGACCTCATATCTTCAATGACAACTCATAGATCTTTCTGTCCATAAGAAATTTCCACAGAAAGAAATGTCTATTGTATGTGGAATGATTTCCATGTTCTGTGTGTGCAAAGAAGCAGAAACAGCTACATGGAACCATTGCATCATAAGGGTGTGACAAACTGATAACGAGAACTTGATGGTATACAGTAATTCTACCTTCCAATGTCAGTTCAGAGGCCTGGATTATTCCTACAATTTTCTCTTTCCCGAGGTGGGTGAAATGACAATAACATAGAAAATTCACTTACCCTTCCTTCATATGGATATGTTGACTCAGCCTCCAGACCTCCATTTTTCAACACATACTTTAAAGCACGTACTGTACTGCCCATTAGACAGCCATAATTCCCTTCAGGTCTAGAACAGTCCACTAGGTTTTGTGGACTCAGTGAAACCAGTCTGCCTGTTTTCCTGAACATCTGTCCTTCTATGGCACCAGCCACAGAAAAAGCCCAACAAGAGTTACATATGCCCTAAGTAGAGAAAAACAAATAGTTATACACAAACAAGTAGCAACCCCAAATCAGAGAGCTAAATGCTGTGACAAAGAATGAATTGTTTGCAGGTTATTGGTGCCAAGGGATTGAGTTTCATTTTTCTTGGGGAACTGGCTGTTGTCATCTTGCTTGTAACTGAATGAATGACTACATACTCATGCACATATATGTGAATGAAAATACGGGTCAGACAGAGAGTTTTCTGGCTGCCATTAGCAACAATAAATAAGGCACAGAAACTGGAGAGGGATTGAATAGAGGCCACTAGGTAGAGGTAGATAAACATGGATGCACAGGATCCAGACACATTGTGAAACATATGAAACATTCAAAAATTTTTAAAAAGTATTATTAAAAGTGAATTCTGGTTATTATGAATAAAGCTGCTACAAACGTAATTGATCAGTTGTCTTTGTGAGATGTTGGAGCATCTTTTAGGTATATGTACAAGAAGGTATACTTGGGTCTTGAGATAGAAATGTTTACAATTTTCTAAGAAAATTCCAAATTAATTTCCTAAGTGGTTGTACAAGTTTGTACATTCCCACCAGCAATGAGAAGTGTTCCCCTTGCTCTGCATCCTCCCCATCATGTGTGATCGCTTTGAGTTTTTGATTTTAGCCATTTTTATAGGAGTAAAACGGAATTTCATAGTTGTTTTTATTTCCATTTTCCTGATGACTAGGACTTTGAACTTTTAAGTGCTTCTTGCCCATTCTAGATTCCGTTGTTGAGAGTTCTCAGATTAGTTCTGTGCCCCATTTTGTAATTGGTTTATCTGTGTTGTTGGTGTCTAACATCTTCTTCTCCTTTTTTTTTTTTTTTTTTTTTTGAGACAGGGTTTCTCTGTATAGCCCTCACTGTCCTGGAACTCACTCTGTAGACCAGTCTGGCCTTGAACTCTGAAATTAACCTGCGTCTGCCTCTGCCTCCCAAGTGCTGGGATTAAAGATGTGTGCCACCACTGGCCAGCAATGGTGTCTAACTTCTTTAGTTCTCTGAAATTTTTGGATTTAGCCAGCTTTCAGATGGGATAGTAAAGATCCTTTCCCAGTGTGTGGGCTGCTGATTTGTACTACTGACTATGTCCTCTGCCTTATAAAAGCTTTGTTGTTTCACAAGGTTCCATTACTCCAGAGTCAAATAGCCTGGACGTTTAGGGCTCTCAGAGACTGAACCACCAACCAAAGAACACATGGGCTGGACCTAGGCCTCCCCACTCATATGTACCAGATATGCAGCTTGACCTTTATGTTGGTTGAACAATTGGAACAGGGACTATCTCAAAAGCTGTTGCATGTATATAGGGTATGTTCTACTAGTTGGGCTGCCTTGTCAAGCTTCAAAGGGAGAGGAAGCTCCTAACCTCTCAGAGACTTGAAGTGCTGACAAAGGCAGAAACCCAAGGGCTGCTCAAAGAAGGGGAGGGGAATGGAAAAAAACATTGTAAGAGAAGGTGACCAGAAAGGGGGCAGAGTACCAGATATAAAGTGAATAAGTAAAAAAAAATAAATTAAACACACCCCCAAAACCAAAAAGCAAAAAAAGAACAAATTAAATAAGCAAAAATTAAATTTGTAAAAAAGTAAATTCTGTGTCTCTCTATGCTCAACACACACAGAGATGGCAATGCTATTTTTCCCCAGTGACTCAACAAGACAGTCATGTGACACTGTTATACCTGATTCTTCACAGAAGTCACATAGCCTCTTCTTCTCCAGTCTACAAATTTGGGGAGATAACCAACAATAGGTTGGTAGATATTTCTCTTCTTCCTCAGATTTGGGACTGGAATATCAGTCATCATTTTCCTGTATTCCTCACCAGTCTTCAAGGAAAAGAGCATGAATCATTAAAAAGCAAAACTTTCATATAAAGAATTGAAAAATAAACGTGATACAGTCTGCCTCAAACTAACCATGTCACCGAAGGCATTGACATCCATGGTGAAATTTGTCTTTCCCTGATCATATTCAATATTATGCTCTTTGACCAATCTCATGTTTTCTTCCCATACTGCTCTCTTCTTTCCTTCTTCCTCCTGGAAATAAACATAATGTGTGACATTTCCTCATAATTAAAGCTGTACATAAGCTGACCAAGGGTACTCACTGCCAAAAGTCATGAAACAGGTCTCAGAACACTGCAAAAAGTGTCATTCTTCACATACATGAGAATAGAAATTCTGACCATCCTGTATTCTTGGTATATGACTTTGGAGAATTCCTTAGTAAAAGGTGGTCTATCTGACTTTTGTTGTACCCATATTTCCCAAGAAGAACCATTCTGTATGAGGTCTGGCTGAATAGTGTTCATATTACTAACCAGGCTGTAGGTTTTGTCATATTTTATCTTCCACTCCTGCCATTCAGAATCCAAACTGGGATCAGATGATTGAGTAGCGTCAGCCACTCCCAAACACAGGATGGCCAGCAAGACAGCAGGACCCATGCTTCAAGCACCTAGATGATAAGGAAGGGAAATAAAGGTGGCCAACTATAGCTCTTTCAAAATGCTTGCCACTCCTTTCAGAGAAATAAAGACACATGCATTGGATAAAATTACTTGAAGTCCTTTTTTTCAAATATCTATTCACAGATTTTGAAAATGGATAAATATTTACTTAGGGTTAAAGATTCCATGGATGGTACTTAATTATTTCACCAAAATGCACATCATGTGTCTCCAAATCTGGAAATAGAAACAGCCTATGTATTGCAGTCTTACATTATCAGAAAGATGTCCATGAACTTCAAAATTGAAATGTTAGGCAGTCAATGATGTAGGACATGGATTTGTATGAAATTATGTATCATCTGATTCCAAACACAAGACCCTTAGAGTTGTGGCCAAATGACTTTCATATCCCTACCTAATAGGCAATATGTGTATTTGTCTTGAAGATTCCCATCTTGAATGAAATTTTATTTTTCTAAGCTCTTCTTCTTTGAAAATATGGAAATAATCAGTACTATTCCCTTAGTATTGTCTTTCTGAATACACACCATAACCACTACTTCAGTGATAAAAGGGTCACAAGGAAAAGCCACTGGATACTAGTGGAGGTGGAATACAAACGAGAGCCATTCACAAGAGTCAAATCATGACTTCATGTTACCTTAAGTATGTCTTATAAGTATATATATAATATAATATATATAAGTCTTGTAAGTATATATATAAGCATATATAGTGACAAGTATAAGTCACTATAAGTCTTGAGTGCTATGTCATCTACGAATACTTTTACACATGTCAATGAAGAATTGCAGTTTACCCAGTTGCAGTGTGTAATAGGATGGAAAAGATACCTGAGGCACAACAGACCAGCTATTGCTCTCTCTGGAAAAAGTCTCAGATTCTTACTTTATGGGAACAGATGTCAAGTTAATCATGTAGGGTCTGCTCTTCCCCTGAGTTTTTCTACCTTCTTCCACATGAAAACAGTAAGATTATAGATATTGAGAAGATAGTCTCATTTCTCGAAATTATGCCAGATTCTCCCAAACACTGTTCTTATCTAGGGATACTTCCTGTTCTTTATTAGAAGAGGTAGAACCTTACCAGGAAGACTTCTAATATCTTTATGCACTCCACAAACTCAGATCTTCAGATGTGGCTGAGATCCCAGGATTTGACCCTGCTGTGTGTTACTTGAGCTTTAAATACAGTTTCAGGCCAGGAAGTCAGTCTTGCCCTTCTTCTGATTTGCTATGATAGTGACTGGATTAGGCCTCCAGGCTCTGGAACACATACTGAGATTTGATCCCACCTATCCTGAAGGGTTGGGTGTGAGCAGCCTCAATAGACAGCTTGGAGCTGATCCTGTGGATCTTAGCAGGATCCTCCTTGTATCACATGATACTTAATGCATTTCCCTCCTGAATGGCTTAAGAAAAATGTTTTCCTAGTAACGCTGTGTGAAATTTTAGTCTAGCATTGTCTTAGTGTTACTATTGCTGTGATAAAACACGAGGACAAAAGAAACTTGAGAAGGAAAGGGTTTGTTCTGCTTACTCTTCCATCTTACAGTTCATCACCAACGGAAGTCAGAACAGGAGTGCAAGTAGGGCAATAACCTGGAGGCAGGAGATGATGCAGAGCCCATGAAGAAATGCTAATTCTTGGCTTGCTCATCATGGCTTACTCAACTTGCTTTCTAATAAAACCCAAGACAGCCATACCAAGAATGGTATCATCCATAATGGGATTCCCTCTACTGCCTGCCCCAATATGTTACTAATTAAGAAAATGCCCTACAGAGCCTATAGGCCAACCTTACAGATAAATTTTCTCTACTGAGGCGACCTCTTCTATGATGACTAGCTTATGTCAAGTTGACATAAAACTATCCAATACAGTTATTTTGATTAAAGTGGGAGGCTTTATTTACCATCTATGGAATGGGCTGTGTATGCTACAGTTTAATATTTCATGATTAGTCCACAGCTGCAGAGGGATCCTGTGAGAATACAGACCCTGGTATAGGTCTCTCTTTGTCAATATGGAAGATAACTTGTCTCAAAAGAAGCTAAAGTAGGGGTGACACCCCATTTGGAAAGTGATGTCAAGGCCTAAGTGAGAAAATGAATGCCTTGGCACTCTGGATCTCATGAAACTCTCTGATGACTTTTGTATTTAAGATTGCATCAGGCACTCATCAGTGAGTATGATTTTAAGTTTGCATTATGTTACATGTTTAATACTTTATGTAATATAGTAGTTGATTTAAGTACTTACCACTTTTTTGCAGCTATTTACAAGTAGCTCTATTAATGCATTTCTTATTTTGGCAGAAATCTCTGGACTCATTAAATAATAATTCTCTATCCTTTCCTTCAAACTTCAACATTCATAAGTTTGTGTTTACTGTATAGATATTTGTCTGTGTCTGAGAGTTGAATATTTTTCTTTTTTATACTATTTTTATTGGATATTTTATTTTTTAACATTTCAAATGTTATCCCCTTTCTTGATTTTCCCCAGATACTCCCTATCCCATCCCTACTACTCCTGCTTTAATGAGGGTATGCCTCCACCCATCAACCCATTCCTGCCTCCCCTCCCTCAAAATCCCCTACATTGGGACAATGAACCTTCACACAACCAAGGGCTTCTTCTCCCACTAATGCCTGACAAGGCTATCCTCTGCTACATATATGGCTGGAGGCATGGGTCCCTCCATGTGTGCTCCTTGGTTTGTAGTTTAGACCCTGGGACTTCTAGTTGATTGATATTGTTGTTCTTCCTATGTGGTTGTAAACCCCTTCATCTCCTTCAGTCCTTTCTCTAACTCCTCCATTTAAGACCCCATGATCAGTTCAATGATTGGCTGCAAGCATCTGCCTCTGTATATGTCAGCCTCTGACAGGAGACAGCTATATCCGGCTCTTGTCAGCATGCACTTCTTGGCATCCACAATAGTGTCTGCATTTGGTGACTGTATAAGGGATGGATCCCCAGGAGGGGTAGTGACTAGAAGGCCTTTCCTTCAGTCTGTGCTACACACTTTGTCTCTGTATTTTCTCCTGTGAGTATTTTGTTACCCCTCCTAAGAAAGACCAAAACACCCACACTTTGGTCTTCCTTTATTGAGTTTCATGAGGTCTGTAAATTTTATCTTGGTTATTCTGAGCTTTTGGGCCAATATTCACTTATCAGTAAGTGCATACCATGTGTGTTCTTTTGTGATTGGATTACCCCATCAGGATGATATTTTCTAGTTCTATCCATTTGCCTAAGAATTTCATGAAGTCATTGTTGTTAATAGCTGAGTAGTACTCCATTGTGTACATGTACCACATTTTCTATATCCATTCCTCTGTTGAAGGACATCTGGGTTCTTTCCAGCTTCTGGGTATTATAAAAACAGGCTGTAGTACTATATCTAATTTTCTGAGGAATCACCAGACTGATGTCCAGAGTGGTTGTACAAGCTTGTAATCCTACCAACAATGGAGGAGTGTTCCTCTTTCTCTACATCCTTGCCAGTATCTGCTGTCTCCTGAGGTTTTTATCTTAGTCATTCAGACTGGTGTGAGGTGGAATCTCAGGGTTATTTTGATTTGCATTTTTCTGATGACTACATATGTTGAACATTTCTTTAGGTGCTTCTTGGGCATTCAATGTTGCTCCATTGAAAATTCTTTGGTTAGCTCTATACTCCATTGTTAGTAGGTTTATTTGATTCTCTGGAATCTAACTTCCTGAATTCTTTGTATGTATTGGATATTAGCCTTCTATCAGATGTAGGATTAGTAAAGATCTTTACCCAATCTGTTCTTTGCCATTTTGTCCTATTGACAGTGTCCTTTGCTTTACAGACATGTTGCAATTTTATAAGGTCTTATTTGTCAATTCTTGATCTTAGAGCATAAGCCATTGGTGTTCTGTTCTTCTATGCCCATGTATTCAAGGCTCTTCCCTACTTTCTCTTCTATTAGTTTCTGTGTATCTGATGTATCTGATTTTATATGGAGGTTGGACATGAGCTTTGTACAAGGAGATAACAATGGATAGATTTGCATTCTTCTACATGCTGAACACCAGTTGAACCAGCACCATTTCTAACCATAGGCATGTTGAAAGAAATTTCCATTGTAGTCATATTAAAAGTAGACAATATTTAGAAATAAATGAGTCTTTACTTGCTATTGTCAAAATCTCCTCCTTTATGCAAATTATGTAATTTGATATTACATGGAAGCACAGTATTTGGTTTGTCCACTGATTGTTGTATCTTTTCCTTCTTCAGATACAGGATCTATGATATGATACAGGTCAACTCTACAGCCTATACTACTCAACATTCAAAAAAACTAAACTTAAGCCAGAAATGTCTAAAAGTAGGAAAAGATCGAAAGATATTTATGTGAGAATTAGTAATGCCATATTAAGGCTTTAATTAAGTCTTTAAATCTTTAAAATACCTATTTATTCATTATCTGTTGGGTGATACCTATATTGTTTGATTCTGAACTTTCAGTCTTCTGATAATGTGTGTTGGTGTCATTCTACTTTCAACATCAATCCTGGTAACTCAGGTCATCACAATCATTATTGCCATCTGATCAGCCATCATATGTGATAATATGTATCTCCCTCCACCACACACCAGGTGAAGTCTTCTTAGCCACACCTGTCTACAGAAAGGATCCTTAACATCTGCATAGGCAGAGTCCTGCTCATTTAAGCTGACTCTATTTCTTTGTAATTTTTTTTATATCTACAGAGTCCCATACTACTCCTTGGCAATAAAATTCCCTTTACATATCTGTATGACTTGCTTAATGTCTATTCTTCAGGACAGGACACCAAACATCATATATCCTTGTTGGCATATCCATAACCCTTACTAAGGTTACATTATATTGTCACAAAACAGTCTTCCCATAAACCTACATTTTCTTTTTTCAAACACTGCTTTATTTGATATGGCAGCTTCATCAAACAGAATGCTGTTACATAGAGATTGAGAATCTCAACCCTGATCCTAACCTCAAGAATCATAACCCAACTCTCCTAGGGTCATTGAGTTCTTGGTATTGAGTTTGTCAAGCAAATAACTGGAAAGGGCAGAGAAATGAGGTTGAATGACCTAAAGCTCTACTCTCATCTCTAAGTCCTGTTTGGGACATGATTTACATTGAAATGACTGCCAAACATTAGAATGTTAGCTGAAAGCTCCCCTGCATCTGCTTTGGACTGCCTCGACATCCTTCATGTTTAAAGTTGGTCTTGTAAGGAAGCTCATCAGCTACATAAGGCTTCATTAGTGTCACATTATAGTCAGTGGTAATGTCAACATTAGGAAATGGAAATGGAAACTCATTTCTAAATCTACCCCACATCTCATGAGTCTGACCTTCAGGGAATTGTAAGCAGCCACTAAGATTTATCAAGGCCCCAAGTTGGTTCTGACCTCTTTTAAAAATTGGGAAATACTGCCATAATGTTACTTTCATAATGGCAGGAGGGGAATGTATAAACTGTTTAGGGCAATGTTGATAATTAGAATTTACCTATGAATCCTATATAAAAGTAAACAACATGACAGAAACTATTTCTAGTAACCCTTTATCTTCCATGACTATCCTGTCCCATTCCAGATCTTTGTAGGCCTCTTGATTGGCACTTCAGTCTCTTTGACCACATAGGAGCTCTGCTCAGTTATTCAAGTAGGTCATGTTCTCCTGAAGTCCTGTGTGCCCTCTGAGTCCTTCAATATTTACTGCCTTTCTCCTGTGAGATTCTCCAAGCTCTGAAAGGAGGAACCAAATTGAGACCTCCAGTTTAGTCTCTCTCTCTCTCTCTCTCTCTCTCTCTCTCTCTCTCTCTCTCTCTCTTTCTCTTTCATCCAACTTTGAGTCTCTGTACCTACTTTCATCTGCTACCAGGGGAAGTCTTTCTAGGAAGACTATTTATGGCACTGATCCATGAGTATAGCAGAATATCATTAAAAATTATTTCATTAATTCTTTTGGCCAATTATATTTGGTTATACCTTAGGTCTTGGGGGTATCCATCCTCTGGTTTCTGGCCACCAAAGTAGTGTCAAGTATGGTTACCTCTCTTGGAGTGGGCCTCAAGTTCAATCAGGCATTAGTTGGCCACTCTCATAAACTCTACACCACCACTGGCCTACAGCATTTTATAGACATGACAGAAATATCTTATAATGTTTTGTGCCTGAATTGATCTCTACATTTCTCTTTGCTAGGTGAAAGAATATTTCCTCACATCACAGAGATAGGGAATTCAGGCATCAACTTGACCTCTACATTTTCTTTTTTTTATTAGATATTTTCTTTATTTACATTTCAAATGTTACTCCCTTGCCAGCTTTCTGTCCCTCCCAAAAACTCCCTATCACATCCTCCCTCCCCTTGCTTCTATGAGGGTGTTCCAATACCCACCCACCCACTCTCACCTCCCTCCCCTCAATTCCCTTATACAGGAGCATCAATGGAGCCTTCACAGGATGAAGGACCTCTCTTCCATTGGTGCATGACAAGACCATCCTCTGCTACATATGCAAGTGGAGCCATGTGTACTCCTTTGTTGATGGCTTAGTCCCTGGGAGTTCTGGAAGTTCTAGTTGGTTGATATTGTTGTTCTTCCCATGGAGTTGCAAACCCCTCCAACTCCTTCACTCCCTTCTCTAAGTCCTCTATTTAGGGACCCTGCGCTCAGTCCAATGGTTGGCTGCTAACATCCACTTCTGTATTTGTAAGGCTCTTGCAGGTCCTCTTAGGAAACTCCCATATCAGACTCCTTTCAACAGGCACTTCTTGGCATACACAATAGTGTCTGGGTTTGATAATAGTATATGGGAATGAATCTTCAATGGGACAGTCTCTGGATGGTCTTTCCTTTATTCTCTGCTCTAAACTTTAATTCCACATTTGCTCCTGTGAGTATTTTGCTCTCCGTCTAAGAAGGACTGAAACACCCACATTTTGGTCTTCCTTCTTAATGATCTTCCTGTGGTCTATGAATTGTATCCTGTATCTACATTTTCAAAGAGCTGTGTGGATGTTGTCCTTGCCAATGTTGCTGTGCTATCAGTTTGAGGAGAGCAAGTATCTTTCCCAACATCAGCCTGAGTTATTTGTGGATCTTCTTGGGGCATCCTCAGCCAACAATTCAACTTGATTCAGTTCATTTCATGAATTTAAAGTCTGATTTGGTGACAAAAGATGGCCAGTTCAGAATCCATATCATCCAGTACTTGAAATTCTCAATAGGGCCACACTCACAGATTCCAGGAGGATTCTACTACCCTAGGTTTTCATATTTCCCCTCAAATGCTTGCCAATCCTGCTATCCCTCCCAGCACTCTCTCCCTCCTTCCCTCCCTTTCCCCCACCACGTGATCCATTTCTGTTCCTGTCCCAACTTGCCCCAGTCCACCAGCAAAGTCTTGTCTATTTCCCTTTCATTCATAGGGAGATAAACGTATCCCCACTAAAGTTCTCCTGTTTACCTAAACTCTCTGAATATTTGAATTGTAGCCTAGTTTTCACTTACTTAACAACTAATGTCTGATTATAAGTGAACACATAAGATATTCATATTTCAGGGTCTGAGTTACCTCACATAGAATGATTTTTTTTCTAGTTGCATTCACTTACCTGCAAATTTCATAATGTAATTTTTTAAGTAGTTGAATCATACTCCATTGTAAAAATTTACATTTTCTTTACCCATTCTTCAGTTGAGAAACATTTGTTTACAATTTCTAGTTATTATGAATAAAGCTGTAATGTTCGTTGTTGAACTAGTGCCCCTATGGTAGAATGGAGCATTCTTTGAATATATGCCCAAGAGTTGTATAGCTGGATCTTGAGGTAGATTAATTCCCAGTAATATCCAGAACCAATATATTGATAGTCACTGTGGTTGTATAAATTTGCACTCCCACCAGTAATGGAGGAATCTTCATCTTCCTCTACATTTTTGCCAGCATGAGATGTCACTTATAATATTTATTTTAGCTATTCTGACAGGTGTGAGATAGAATCTCAAAATTGTTTTGATTTGTGTTTCCGGTATGATTAAGGATGTTAGCATTTCTTTATGTGTTTCTCAGGCATTTGAGGTACTATGAGGAATGTTCCATTTGAATCTGTACTTCATATTTAATTTGGTTTTTTTGGTTTGCTTTTTGATATCTAGTTTATTGACTCACTTATACATTAGGTAATAGCCTCAAATGATATAAAATATATTTGGGTCACTCTAGCCAAACAAGTGAGAGACTTGTATGATAAAAAATATTTCAAGTCATTGAAGAAAGTAATTAATGAAGAAATCAGAACATAGACAGGTCTCCCATACACATCAGTTGCATTAGCACAGTAAAAATGGCCCTCCTACAAAAAGCAATCTACATATTCAACACAATCCTGATCAAAATTTCAATACAATTGCTTACAGACCTTGAAATGACAATCTCAATTTCAAATGGAAAAAAAAAACAAAATAAACAAACAAAAATCCCAGGATAGCAAAAACAATCTTGAACAATGAAAGAACTGTTGAAAGTATTGTCAGTTGTACTTGGGGTTATGGCAATAAAAACTTGATGGTGTTAGCATACAAACAGGCATGTTGATCTATGGAAAGAAATTGAAGACCCAAGCAAAATCCATACACCTATGGACAAGCAATATGCTGGTATGCCATGCCAATGTTCCTCTTCTTCAACTTTTATCTTTATTCTTACTTAGAATTCTAGGCTTTCTTTTAGTATGAGATGAAAGTAAATTTTCTAGGATAATCTGTTAAATTATTTATTCCTTAAATTTACTCAAATACAGAAATTAAAGTGTTTATAAATGAGGTTATTTGTTTGGAAATTGAAATGTTTGGGAACCTAATTTTCAGAATGCCCTAGAATTCTATTTATGTCCTTTCTACTTTGCTATGTCAACATACTTAAAATTAGGTGATGAAAAACTGAGAATTCAATAGAAGGAAACAATTAATATTCCATATATGATTTATTTCTTATACTTATGACCACACAACTGAAATTTTACAACTAAATAATTTTGATACAGAAAGTTATATCAACAAATTCTACCTCAAAGATTGACCCATTCTTTATAAACTACATTTTTCACAAAGGTAAATCATATCAGCAACTGGAAACTCTGGAGAATTGCACATGAATCTTGATTATAGCATTAGCCATTGTCAACCATCTGGAATCCTATTGTATCATGCTAGAGAATGATGGACTTTGTTTCATGAATTCAGAAGAAAACTCTGTGTAACAATGACAGGTTACAGCTGAATTCACCCAACAGAAGGAATTCTGTAAGCATTCCTCCCAATTTACTGTATTGCCTGAAAGCTCACCTTCCAGGAAAGTTAGTAGGAAGAAGGAAATAATGTTATAACCCATCCAAAATGTGCAATAAATTGTAAAATATGCTTTTAAATCCCAGGAAATGTGGTCAATATGAGAGAGATGGTTTGGGATGTAGGCTTGATTCACCAGATGCTAGCTTATGGAAGATTGCATA